>JANAVB010034917.1:0-52067 GCA_029216955.1 Iris pallida | reverse complement strand
ATAAAAGTAATTCTAAGAAAATGCTACAACCAACAATTTAACCTAGAACCTCTAATGTGCAAGTTTAGCATATTAACTGTAACGTCCCAGTCCCAAATACATAGGACTAGGAACGTAGACATGCCAGTTGTATTCATACGAAGTACATAGCCTCATATGGATACATAAGCTGTAAAATGCAGTAGAACCATAACTAATCTCATCCATACAAAATAAATGAATAAAAGATATCATATAATGATAATGAATTGTCTTGATATAATAGTGTTAGGGGAACAAATCCACTACCAACAAGTAAAGGAAAAATACATGAGAAAAGAAATGAATTTGGCGAGCGAAGCGAAGACGATCCAAGCGCAATCATCATCGAAGAAAGAGATGGTCACGGCTAGAGCTAAAGCACCTGCGAAAGACAAGAGCACACATCTGGCGAGATAACCAGGTCCTCAGATGGACATAACAAGACACATAATATCATGCCATATAAACTGAATAAATATTGTCAAATAAATAAGTCATTGAATTATAACATGGTTCAATACACACCTATTGAACTAGCGTATCATCCTCCAAACCAAACAAGGACAAGAGATGGTAAACTAATTCACGTGACGTATCTTTCCATGTATGAATCCAATATGGTATCCGGACCCCAACAAGGTTCAATACCTTCCCATCGGAGTAGTAAGTCACACCTACAACCAAACAATGACAAGATGTGACGAACTAATTCGCGATAAGTTATTGTTCCAAGCCACGGTCAGATACAAGTACCCAAACTAAAAGTACTCATACCTAACGGATAAAGGTGCCTAATCGTTCTAAGTGAAATGTAGTTAAGAACAATCCTTTCTACGCATGGACCCTGGCTAAATAGGATCGAAATAGTCCCCCCTTGGGGCACTAGAGGCCCCATCAGTAAGAGCATAACGTTCCGCAGAACGTCAGTGGCCGTCAGTAATCATGGATCATCAACCCCGTATCTCCAGCGGAGCTTCCGGGTCACAAGAAAAAGTGCATCGAAGCCCATATGCTAAAGAATTGTCCTCTCCGCCCAATGCCTGTCATGTTGTATCCACAACAGAAAACCTCTATAACCGCTAAGTCAAACTAAGCATGCAACCTTTATTAGCGGTTAATCCTATCGCATGGCTTATACGTACCGGTGGCCAGCCAGTCACGCATGTCCGTGTTCTACATGAGATACACAATTTCGTGGTATAACGTGTCAAGGCCAATGTTTGCAACACACAAAGGTGGTCCCTTAAATCTAGGTTTAATGTGTAAGAAAAATAATACATAGCAAGAAATATAACTGAACAGTAAGTTCTAACAGGTTATGCCATGTATCACAGTTTATTTTGCATAAAGAAAATAATGAATAATACATAAAATATGAGCTAAAATAAATAAATAGCAAATGGCAAGGTGTCTTGCCTGGTGGTACGCGTGGTGTGTTGCAATGATCATGATGGCACGAACTATGACTTCTGTGCAATAACTATGCAAGGTGACCTCGGGTAACAGCACGGACGGTTCCATCGGGTCCAGGACGGTCGAATTTGTTAGGGTGGACATAATGTAGTATAGAATTAGTAAAGGAATAGGAAAGATGGGCTGAATCATGAGAAGAAAAAAAATCGTATGAAGTCAATTAATATATTGGTTTTTAGAAAATATTTTATAATACTTGAAATATAAATTATTAGTCAAAATATGCTTTCAATTAAATACTCAAAAATCGGAAGTCGTTTTTAAGGCAAAACTCTAAGTTGTCAAAATAAATTTTTTTAGGTAAAACTAAATTTAGTTAAAATACTTTTAGATAAATATTTAAAAATATAGAAAAATCATTTTAAAGGTAATACTATATTTGAATACGGCTAGAAATACTATAATAGTAGTTATAGTCCAAGAACTATAATATACTAATATTTGAGGTTTTCGAAACTAAATTTGAAAACATAGGCCAAACCTAATACATTTTTTTTGTTACAAGATAATTTTGTCAAAGCATAATTTTGTGTTAAAACTATTTTTAGAAATAGCTAGAAATATATATTTTTGTATCTAATAATTTTAACAAGTATCAAATGAATTCTAACAACAACAACAATATTGATAATAATTATAATTATAATATAGACATAATTATATACCAAGATAATAATAACAAAAATAAAAAAATAGTAAAAAAATATAATAACAAAAGTCATCATCAACTGTGTTCTCATCCATTCTCTTTTTTGAGAGAGCCACATCTCAAGAAAAGAAGGTGAGAAAAGGAAGTCAGAAGGAATTTCATACGAAGGAAAGAAAAGGAGATGAAGGAGAGAGAGAATCTTCGGGGAGAGGTGAGGAGCGGTGAGCGGAGGGGTCTACGAAGGGACGGGGTACGGCGGAGCCGGAGGCGCGGAGAGGAGGGTGGCCGGCGATGGGCTGTGCGGGGAAGACAGTGGAGAGGCGGCGCCGATCTGTGCGGAGGCCGGCGGCGGCTCTTCAGAAGAGGAAAGAAGGAGCGGCGATCGGGGCTGTAATAGCCATTGTTCGTATTACGTATCTCGGTATACGTGTATGTAATTAGACCCGTAATGTATGTCTTCTTGTTTGGTTTGACCCGACTTGACTTGGTTCGGCTTGGTTTTGTATGGTTTCGGTTTGCTAGATTTTATGTGAACCACTCCCATCTGCCACCTTCATTAAATATCCCACCTACCACCACCCTCTTCATTAAATATCCTACTAACATTTCTCTCTCTTCATTACTTCTTCTTCTCCACCATTACTTCTTCAACCACCAGGAAAGAGAGAGAGAGAGCTTAGGCAAGTGCATCTTGCTTCATGGAGGAAGTCTATTTTTATTGTTCCATTGTCTTCCTCGTGTATTTTAACCCACTTTAGTACTTGGCATTTTTTATTTACATGGTTAAATTCTTGTAGATCTAGCTTTGTGGTATTTTCGGTTTCTAGAATTTTGGATCTATCAAACTTGCATATTTGCTAGTTGAGGATCCCATGATTGCAAGAAATTTCGTTTGGTCCAAATTCGACCTATGGGAATTTTGCTGAGCCGCATGGGCATTTCAGCACTCAGCCGCATGGCCATTTCACCTTTTAAAATCTTGGCAGCATTCAAATGCAAAAGCCAGCCGCATAAGCATTCAGGAGTGCATTAATGCATTACTCTAATAAGTGAGCCGCATATAGCTTAGGAATATTTACTTAGTGCATTTCTTTAACATATTTTAATGCACGCTTTTAGTTAATGCATATTAATGCATGTTTTTAATAAATTAATGCATGAGCTTTTGTATGCATTTAGCATGCAAGCTCACGTAATGAGCCGCATAGGCTTTAAAGAAAGCATTTAATGCACTTTTCTTAATGCATTCTTTTCTTAATGTATTTTTCCATGCATTTTCTAAGGAATCCCTGAGCTAGCCGCATAGGCTTTGAAGAAATCATTTAATGCATTCTTTTCTTAATGCATTTTATGCATTTTCCTAAGGCATGTCCCTGAGCCAGCCGCATGCTAACCTACATTTAATACAATATAATGCATTATATTAGGCATGCAATACCAGCCGCATGTTGTCCCATATTATGATGCATACATTAATGTGCTGCATGCTAATCCCTTTTAATGCATTATAATGCATTGTATTCTATAATATAATGCATTATTTTATATTTTAATGCATATAATCTAAATCTATATTCAATGCATTATATTTAATGCATGCTTTGCTTGCATGCTTGTTTATAGCCCAGCCGCATATGCATATTTGCTTGGCCGTTTTGCCAGCCGCATGCAAGCAATTAATTGCTTAGCAGCATATGGCCGAGTGACTGCTGGCCGCATAGAAATTTTCCGAGCCACATGAGTTCCCCGCAGCCCTTGCCCCTTCTAATATTTAAGTACTAAATGTGTACTTGTGCTAAATTAATTATTTTCCTGACACGATGGTGACCCATTGTGGTACACTTTTGACATGACATAATAGTGGTCCGACGTGGCGCACTCCTGACAGTGAACATGACACGACAAGATTGAATGGTCTGGACACCGTGGATGATTGTGTTTGTACAATTGAACCAGTAGTGTTTGCATCATGTCTAGGACAGGGATCCCTGAGTACCACGGTCAGGGGTACCTACTGTAAATGGCTAAGGCTAACAACTAGAATAATTCAGTAGTCATGAGAGATCTCCCCAGCTACAGGCGATTTCGTTATCCCGACCACCATTGTGGGACTTGCAGCCTGCCGACGAGTAGGGCACAAGTCTAAATTCACTGATATATGGAAAGAACGATGCACTGCTTAATAAACCCAAGTCGCCTGGATAACCTGGATTAGCTGCAGGGCTTATGGCTGGAGGAACATCTCACTGCATGAATGTGAAAACCCTAGTTAGCTAATGTAGAAAGCCGTAGTCACTGATTGGCCGGGAGCGATTGTATGGTGTGGTTTCAGTGCTCAATTATTGCAAGCTTGATCACATGATTGTCACTCTTAACAATAAAGATCAGAGGCTAAGTTCGGTTCAGGCGAAGGGTTACAACCCCGGTCCTTGTTTGGTTTAAGGGTCGTAACCTGGCTCCCGGAGCAATTCTAAGTCCTCTCTTCGTTTATTGTATTATTGCACCCCACATCATGCTTGTAAAGTTTTACCTTATCAACAAGATTTGGGGACGGAGTTTATTCAAGTGAAGGGTTACAACCTCGGTCCTTGTTTGGTTTAAGGGTTGTGACCCGGCTACTTGAATGGTTCCCTCGTGCTCCATTTTGATGGTTGTTATTCTTTTACTTCAATTTCTTTTAACTGCTTTAATATCATTTTCTGATATGCTGGTTTTAGTTCTTAAGTGAAACCTCCTTTGTGGCACTTGCTCTTTCTGGGATCTGACCCAGCTGGTTTTGTGTGGCCAGATTTCAGAGCAGCTTCAGAGGATCTACCTACCTTCCAGCCCGATGGTGACCATCAGGCGTGACCAGGGCAACGAGTGGGTTTATTTTGCTCTCCCACTCTATTATAAAAATTTTATTTTGAGACATTTAGCCGGCGAGCACCTGTTAGCTCGTATTGCATACCCTATTATTGTCTGCCTACGGGCTGTAGCATGATTGACAGATCCTAGGATTGATCATGTATGACTAAACTCTTGTTAGTCCTCATATTTTATAACGACTAGCTTCATGATCAGCTGGATATGTAATGTTTGGGACGCCTTACTATTGTATATTTGGTGATCTTACATCTTGTAACTTTACTCGCTTGCTTGAAATTGAGACAATTAAGCTTGTTATTGACCATAGGAGAATGATGGATTGTAGTTAAACCCTCATGTATCTAGACAGCCATGATCGTATAGTGGGGTGGATTCATTTCATTATACGTAGCTGGCTATGTATGCCCCCGTTCTCCAATATTCTGGTTCTGGGGCGTTACATGGTTTAAGTGGTGGCCCATGCAGGTCTTGTAAATCAAGATATGTGAGGGTTTATCGAATAGATGTCTCAATCAGCACTCGCCTTTGATCTCTGCCAGTATCTTCTAATCTCTGAGATTCTCGACCTGATCACATGCTTGTATCGTTGATCTGTCTTGGTCCTTCCTTATTGTTCCCTATATCGTCTTCTTCAGCGGCATTGTTCCTTAACCTGCCGACCAATAAGGCGATGCACTCCCGTGGACCAACAGCAACAAGAAGACCAGGCCCAGCACTCAGGAGCAGCCTCCCGGGCTATGCCTTCCGGAGATCCAGAACCCCCGGTGCAGTCAGCCCAGCCCGCGAGGCAGGATGATAGAGCCTTAGTTGGACTTATCAGGGAGTTGCTTGCATCTCAGGACCATCGAGGAGATGCCTTGTATCAGGGCAGTGGCAGATGCTCTTGGAAGATGTGGACATCATGGGAGCAGTGCAGCGAACAGTTTCAAGCGCCTGAACCCCCCATTCTTCGATGGCAGCGAAGATGCTATCGCTGCTGATGCGTGGCTTCAGGACACAGAGGTGATATTGGAAGCAGCAAAGACCCCAGAAGATGAGAAGGTGGCCGTGGTGTGCCTACAGTTATTGGATCTAGCCCGCAGCTGGTGGGCGATGCAGGCCGTTGGATTGGTGGCGCCTATTGCCTGGACAGTATTCCGTGAGAGGTTCTGGACCAAGTACTTCGATGCGGTGGCTCGGTACGATCTTCAGACCAAGTTTACCAATTTGAAGCAGATGGACAGGACGGTCGATGGGTATGCGGCCGAGTTTTCTAGGCTTAGTCGGTTTGCTCCCACCTTGGTGGCGATCGAGTTCGATTGAGCCCAGCGATTTCAACAAGGACTCCACATGGAGATTTTGCTGGCAGTGGAGCAGTTCGAGCATCAGACTTTTGATGCGGTATTGAGGATAGCTAGGAGGCATGAGTATACCTCCCAGAGGATTGTGGACAGGACCGGAGGTCGAAAACGATCTCACGGCCAGATGAATCAGTCGTCAGCCCCAGCCCCAGCCCCGGCAGCTAGTGCTTTGACCATTGGAGCTCTAAGAAGGGCATCTTCAGTTACGTCGGTTCAGCATTCAACCCCGACGCACCCTCAGCAGCAGAAGCAGAAGCAGTCTTCCCCCATGGGCTGCTCTTATTGTGGGAAGCCTGGACATGTTGTTTCAGAGTGTCGCAAGGCTCGAGGATTGTGTTTGATTTATGGAGCGCCAGACCACAAGGTAGGGTCCTGCCCGTTCAGGACTGACTCATCACCAGCCGGAACCAGCTCATCAGTTAGGGGACCAGCCCCAGTACCAGTCCAATAGCAGTTTCCATTCCCGAGGCCGTTGCCGACGCAGACCCAGGCTTTTCATCAACAAAGGCCTCAGCGGTTTGCCCAGGCGCAAGCCCAAAATAGGCAGCGAGGATTCCAGCAGAAAGGGCCGGCACCCAGAGGACATGGTCAAGTGTTGGCTTTGACCATGGGAGAAGAAAGGAGTGGCACCAGGTGAGGTAGTGGCAGGTACTATTCTCGTCAACATATTTCCCGCTTTAATGTTATTTGATTCTGGTGCATCGCATTCATTCATGTCTGCACGATTTGCGACACAGATAGGGCTGGAGCCCGAGTCATTATCAGTAAGGCTCAATATACTTACTGGTAATGGTCTTGTGGGAGTAAATAGGGTGTTTTCCTCGTGTCGAATCGTGGTTAGCGGTTGAGAGTTTCCCGCTAGGCTGATAGAATTCACGATGGTCGATTATGATGTGGTCTTAGGGATGGATTGGTTGAGAGACCAGTATGCTAGGATAGACTGCCATATTGGCAGAGTTGTTTTTAGCATTCTAGGTGAGCCGGAGTTTTCCTTTTCTCGAGGCGAAGTTGAACCTTCTCCTCCAGTATTACGGATAGTCGTAGCAGCAGTGCAGTTACCCCGGATAGTCGAAGTTTTTGAATGTTTTCTCGGAAGAGCTTCCAGGAATGCCGCCAGAGCGAAAGATCGAGTTTACTATCGACTTGATTCCCGAAACAGCACCAGTGTCAGAGAGAGTCTACAGGATGGCGCCGTCAGAATTGGAGGTATTGTATAAGATGATTGAAGAACTCAGGACCAAAGGATTCATTCGTGCTAGTAGATCGCCTTGGGGAGCCCCGATGCTTCTTATGAAAAAGAAGGATGGTACATCCAGATTATGTGTTGACTATCGTACCTTGAACTCAGTGACAATCAAGAACAGATATCCTCTCCCCAGAATAGATGACCTGTTTGATCAACTCAGAGGAGCGACAGTATTCTCGAAGATTGATTTGCGGTCAGGGTACCACCAGGTCAGAGTCAGAGAGCAGGACATCCCGAAGACAGCTTTCCGATCTAGATATGGGCATTGGGAGTTCCTTGTTATGCCCTTTGGAGCGACCAATGCGCCGGCCGTATTCATGGACCTCATGAATCGTATCTTCATGCCTTATTTGGACCAGTTCGTGATCGTGTTCATAGATGATATCCTGGTCTACAGCAAGAGTGAAGCAGAGCATGAGCAGCATCTCAGAGTTGTCCTCCAGATTCTCTGAGAGCACCAGTTGTATGCCAAGTTCAGTAAATACGAGTTCTGGCTCGATCGCATTTCATACTTGGGTCATATCATTACCAAGGGTGGAGTGGAAGTGGATTCCCAGAAGATAGTGGCTATCGAAACCTGGCCAGTACCCCGTGCAGTTGCAGAAGTTTGCAGTTTTCTTGGATTGGTCGGCTATTACCGTAGATTTGTTTCGGACTTTGCTCGAATTTCAGCGCCATTAACGCAGCTAACCCGCAAGGATGTGCAGTTCGCTTGGACAACAGAGTGTCAGGAATCTTTTGAGAAGCTGAAGTGAGGCTTGATGACGGCACCCGTCCTCACACTTCCAGATGGGACCGGAGGATTTTCAGTGTACTGTGACGCTTCAGGCAAGGGTTTAGGATGTGTTTTGATGCAACATGGGAAGGTAATAGCTTATACGTCATGTCAACTTCGTGATCATGAGAAGAATTACCCAACCCATGACTTAGAGCTGGCAGCAGTAGTGTGGAGACACTACTTGTATGAAGATAGGGTGGAGATTTTTACCGACCACAAGAGCCTGAAGTATGTTTTCACCCAGAAGGACCTTAACATGTGTCAGAGAAGATGGCTAGAGCTACTTGTAGATTATGATGTCAACCTGCAGTATCACCCTGGAAAGGCCAACGTTGTGGCAGATGCATTGAGTAAGAGAGCCGGAGTTTATTTTTGACAACGCAACCAAATTATTGGCAGATCTTCAGAAGATGGGTATAGAAGTTGTCCTTACTACCAATGTGGCATTGATGGCCAGCATACAGGTTCAGTCCAGTATAGTTGAGAGGATCAAGATAGCTCAGTCCTCCGATTCTAAGCTTCAACGGCTTAGAGCAGAATGTGAAGCAGGACGACGACCAGAATTATGCATTCATGAAGATGGTACACTTCGACATGGTAAGCATCTTTGTGTATCCAGTGGAGATATTAGACAGGAGGTGATGGCGGAGGCTCACAGTTCTCAGTATTCGATTTATCCCGGTGGCACGAAGATGTACCGAGATATCCGTCAACACTTTTGGTGGAATGGCATAAAGAGGGAGGTAGCTCAGTTTGTCTCTCGGTGTTTGGTTTGCCAACAAGTCAAGGCTGAACACCAAAGGCCAGCTGGACTTCTTCAGCCCTTGCCGATTCCAGAATGAAAGTGGGAACATATAACTATGGATTTTGTGACTGGATTACCTAGATCCCCAGCCGGTAGAGGTGCTATTTGGGTTATAGTTGACAGGCTCACGAAGGTGGCTCACTTTCTCCCATTCAGAGTAGGTCAATCGACAGCTCAGCTAGTAAAGATGTATCTCCGACAGATTGTCAGATTCCACGGAGTACCAGTCAGTATCACCTCGGACCGAGATTCAAGATTTACGTCGAACTTTTGGCATAGCTTGCAAGAGAGTTTGGGAACTCACCTCCAGTTCAGCTCAGCTTATCACTCGCAGACAGATGGTCAGTCGGAGCACACGATCCAGACTTTTGAGGATATGTTGAGATCTTGTACACTCGACTTCGATGGTTCGTGGGAAGATCACCTGCACAACAATAGTTTCCAAGCTAGTATCCAGATGGCACCGTTCGAGGCACTGTATGGAAGGAAGTACAGATCCCTACTAGCCTGGGACGATGTAGGAGAGGCTGATGCTTGGTCCATAGATGGTCGCTCAGACAGTTGAGGTGGTCAGGAGAGTCAGAGATCATCTTCGCGTTGCGCAAGATCGTCAGCGCCATTGGGCCGACTCTCATCGGCGTCCCCTTGAATTTTCTGTCGACGACCATGTATTCCTGAGGATCTCGCCTAACCGTGGCGTCATTCATTTTGGCGTACGGGGAAATCTTAGTCCTAGGTATATAGTGTCGTTCGATATTCTGGAGCGAGTAGGAGATGTGTCATATCGTCTCGCTCTTCCGTCGTCTCTGAGTGAGGTGCACGACGTGTTCCATGTATCCAACTACGACGGTATATTCCGGACCCGAGTCATATCCTGGATTCGGAATTGGTTGTTGGTACCAACCTTTCGTATGAGGAGAGACCCGTATCCATATTGGACAAAAGAGAGAAGATACTCAAGAACAAGACTTTCAAGTTAGTCCGTGTTGCTTGGGGTCATCACTCTTTGGGAGAGTCAACGTGGGAGCGTGAGGATGATATCCGATCGCGATATCCCAACCTGTTTGACTCGTGAGGTATAATATCTTTCCTATGCCTCATGTCTTCGATTCTTTGCTTGTACGAATAATTGCTTGATTGCTTAACTAGTATAATTTGCCTGTGAGTGGTATACTTGTCCTTGCATCTCTAGCCACTTGATTAAATTTCGAGGACGAAATTCTTTTAAGGTAGGTAGAATTGTAATGGCCATTGTTCGTATTACGTATCTCGGTATACGTGTACATAATTAGACCTGTAATGTATGTCTCCTTGTTTGGTTTGACCCGACTTGACTTGGTTCGTCTCGGTTTTGCATGGTTCGGTTTGCTAGATTTTATATGAACCACTCCCACCTGTCACCTTCATTAAATATCCCACCTACCACCACCCTCTTCATTAAATATCCCACTAATATTTTTGCTCTTCATTACTTCTTCTTCTCCACCATTACTTCTTCAACCACCAGGAAAGAGGGAGAGAGAGAGAGCTTAGGCAAGTGCATCTTGCTTCATGGAGGAAGTCCATTTTTATTGTTCCATTGTCTTTCTCATGTGTTTTTAACCCACTTTAGTACTTGGCATTTTTTATTTCCATGGTTAAATTCTTGTAGATCTAGCTTTGTGGTATTTTCGGTTTTTAGAATTTTGGATTTATCGAACTTGCATATTGTTTGCCATTGATTGTAAAAGTACAGAACAATTATCGGAGGACTGAACTTAGACTCATAATACAAACTCGCTCGTACAAAGAAAGCCTAGGGACGAAAACCTAGGTACAGCAGTCTAAGTACGATTGTTTATTTTAGATTCTGGGGGGTGACGATAGAGGCTCGGGAAAGCGACAGCCGCTCTGCCTTACTCCTTGGACGATCGGTACGCAGCCTTGACTCGGGGAAGATCTGCTTGGTCGTTGACGAAGAAATGCCTTCTTGCTCTCTCTCTGATTGCTCTCCTGGCTTCTCTCTCTGTGTATATTCTCTCTCTGACTATGGGGAAAGTCTCTCTGTGTATACGTATTCTTCTCTGGTTTTTTTTGTATATCTCTCTATAATTACAGGGAATGGCACCTTGCTATTTATAATTGTGGGATGTGATCACTAGGGTTGCCAATGATTAGTTCTTGGAGATGGCGGCGGCCTGGGGATTGATCAATCCAGGCCGTTCGTTTCTGATTGTGACGAATCAGAACCATTAAGGGTAGATTACACCAAATCCCTATTAGCAATTAATGCTGATTGGCATAAATCTTTCTTATAATGATTCTCTAATATCTGCGAATAAATCAAATTTATTCTCCTGCCACGTGCCCCAGATCATTGGGATTCGACCCGATCTTGGATTGCCATAAATCTAGAAGATTGATCGACTGAGGGCACGTGTCCTGAGAGCCAATAGTGAGACTGGAACCGCATGCAGATTGGGCCGCATGAATTTTGGGCCGCATAAGACTTGGGACACGTGTCAGGGCTGTCTGGGCAGTGGCCCCCTCCTTCAGACTTCTGAACCATATGATGAGCCGCATGAACCGCATAATGGTGTGTCTGCTTGAGCCGCATGGGCATGATCTTCTTGAGCCGTATAGGGATGATTCCACTCGAGCCGCATGGGACAGCTTCACTCTGAACCGCATGGGAAGTCTTCACTTCGAGCCGCATAAGCACACCCACGTGGCAGGGCCACGTGGCATTTTGTTGCTCTGGGGGATCGTGTCAGAGATTTCTTTCTCTTTCCTAGAGATTCATCATCATGACAGAGTCATAATTACCTGCTTTGGTGTCAGGTCTGTCAACTTTTCAGAGGGGTCAGCCGTCAAAGCAATTAATGTAGCATGGATCGGAGGGGAGCACTGTCATGCCACATGTCTTCTGAGCCGCATGGAATGCCTCCGGCCGCATAGCTCCTTATGCCGCATGACTCCCTGAGCCGCATGCGTTTTCTGAGCCGCATGGGTCTTTCTCTAGTATTTTCCATGCTTCTACAGGACCCCCTTCAAAGTTTTCAATTTGCAAAATTGAAATACTTTGAATAAGAAGCATGGCTGGATATTCTTCTGGCCGCGCATGGATATCTTGGCCGCATGGAAAGTTCTGCCGCATGGACGTCTTAGCCGCATAGAAATTTCTGCCTCCCGACCATCTGAGTCGCATAGTTGCTATCAGCCGCATGGTCATTTGATCCGTATAAGCTCTTTGCCACGTTTATGCCATGCGTGTGGATCTTTCTGGGACAGGATCCCAAGAGCTCAGTCTTTAAATGGCTGGTTTGGCTCAATAACCGAAGAGCTGATCGCGTTTGTACGAGGCGTCGGTCCACAGTTCTCCGTCAATAAATAGAAGGGCATTTGGACGGTCTTCTCTCTTAGACTATTCTTGACTCAGATTTTTGTCGTATTTTCTTCCTCTGATCATCAGACAACAATGGCACCCAGGGCTTCTAAGGCTGTAAAGAAGGCTGTGGCGAGGAGTAAGAAATCGGCTTCGCCCTCGACTGACGTGCCCCCCGTTCGTTTTGATGTTCATATTGCCATCGAAGGTAAGGATTAGGTAGTCGATTTGAAACCCTAGCAGAGCCTGCTTTACTGCATGCTTCATGTACACGACTTTGACGTGAACTTCTCAAACTACATGGTCCGTATACGCGTCCCATGACTGAGCCGCATGAGACTTGTCTAAAACGAGCCGCATGAATATTTCTGACTGTTTTTATTTTCTTCGTCTTTGGTTCTCGCAGTATCTCCACCGAATGTTGAGACTGCGGCGTCAGAGGAGCCGCAGCCTCCTGTCATCAGCCAGGGATCTTCCTCTGTTAAGGAGGAAGTGAAGAAAGAAGAGCCTGCGCCTGAGGGGAACGACAACTCTCCAAATATCGAGACTGTTGAGGGTGGCAGCGCTGTGAACCCTGTTTCTCCTATTCTGGGCGAGGATGCTCTTCACTTGCGTCCTTCATATGTGAGATGGTTGAGGGAATGGTACATGCGCTCCTGTAACTAGGATGTAGGGGCTTCTCGTGGATGTTTGTCTGTAGTCTTTTATTTTATTTTGCCTTTTTTCTTGTCTTCATGAAGAACTCTTTTGACTTGCTTGCAATCGTGTGGATGTAACCGATTTCTGAATGAATGGAATATAATATTTGCTTTACTCTTTTGCTTTGTAATAATCCTCTTATTGGGATATTTTGCGTGGACCCATTATCCCTAACGTACCCTGGTTTTGGATACGGACAACAAGTTTAAAAAGAAAGGAACCAATCATACTGACTCAGAGGTGCTGAGGACATGGTGAGCATGAGGGTTTCTTTGACGGGGGGGTACATAGAATAATTCTGAGGTAATGAGGACATGGCAATTCTATGTAGAGGGGTGATTTGTTTTTGGCAGAAATGGGACGACTCAGAGGTGATGAGGACATGGTCGTCTTGGAAATTTGTGGATCCGTTACCTTTGTTGTGCACTGGGAGTGCAGGTATTAGATCATGAGGGAGGATCTCTTGTAGGAAGAAAGTTCAGCGGTATGATTATACATGACTTTCTTTCAAAAGAGTGACCGGGATGTAAGTTCAGGGGTACCGATGGGCACATAACTCGACAATCCATGAATGTTGGAATCAAAGTGTAAGTTCAGAGGTACCAGCAGGTACATGACTTGGGAATTTGGGATATGAGTTCAGCGGTACAAGAGGGTACGTGACTCGATAAGTTGGAAAATTAGGGGGTTGAGTTCAGTGGTACCAGCGGACACATAACTCGACAATCCATGAATGTTGGAATCAAAGTGTAAGTTCAGAGGTACCAGCAGGTACATGACTTGGGAATTTGGGATATGAGTTCAGCGGTACAAGAGGGTACGTGACTCGATAAGTTGGAAAATTAGGGGGTTGAGTTCAGTGGTACCAGCGGGCACATAACTCGACACTCTGGAAAATGTTGTTTAAACATAGTATTTCTTCAGGAACTTGCCGTTGATGGGCAACATGAGCAAGTCTCTGTTCTGCTTGGCGAGGCGGTAAGCACCATTGGAGAACACGGCCTCGATGATAAATGGGCCTTCCCATTTTGGCTGGAACTTGCCGGTGGTCTTGTGAGTCATGACCATTGGCCTCCTGACTGCCAAAACAAGATCGCCTACTTGGAATGTTCTGACTTTGACCTTTTTGTTGAAGGCTCCTGAGATGCGTGCTTGGTATAATTCGATCCTTTGCTGAGCTAGGAGGCGTTTTTCATCTAAGGCCTCTAACTCTTGTAGTCGACGTCGGTAGTTATCATCCGTTGTCAATTGATAAGTGAGGGCGACTCGGAGTGAGGGAATCTGAGTCTCTAATGGGAGAACTGCCTTACTCCCGTACACCAGAGAGAATGGTGTATTCCCGGTGGCTGTTCGAACCGTGGTACGATAAGCCCATAAGCACTCGCCGAGCTTCTCGTTCCAGTCGCATTTGTTGGAGGAGACAAATTTCTTGAGGAGTTTGATGATTGTTTTGTTGAATGCCTCTGCTAACCGTTTGCTGTCGGGTTGTATGGTGTCGAAGCGACATTCTGAATGCGGTGTTTGTCACAGAATCGGTAGAATGTGTAGCTTATAAACTGCGGACCATTATCATGGATGATCCTTCGGGGCAGTCCAAAGCGGTAGATGACGTGGTGCTTCAGGAAGCTGATTACGTTCGAAGTCTTGACTTCGGCGAGTAGGACAGCTTCTGTCCACTTTGAGAAGTAATCAGTGATTGCAAGTATGAAGCGATGTCCTCGGGAGGAAGGTGGGGTGATTGGACCAATGATATCCATTCCCCATGCTTCGAATGGCCAGGACGCCACTATCGGATGTAGAAATTCGGATGGTTGGTGAATGAAGTCTGCGTGGACTTGGCAGGCCTTGCATTTTCGGGCATAATCATTACATCAGCCACCATCGTGGGCCAGTAGTAGCCCATCCGGCGAAGGCGGTCTTGCAGCTTAGGGCCAGGCTGATGGGCCCCGCAGACACCGTTATGAGCCTCTCGTACGGCTTCTTTGGCTTCTGCGTTCGACAAGCACCGAAGTAGTAATCTGTCGTAGGAGCGGCGATACAGCATTTTCGTCTCTGTATCGTAGAAGAATCTGAGAGAACGCCATCTGATAGAAGTAGCCTCCTTCGGGTTCTCGGGCAGGATGTCGTAGACCACGAAGTCTATGAATGGTTGTCTCCAGTCTGGCGCTTCGTCGATCATCTGAGCAGAATAACTCGCCATGGCTTGAACGTTGTTCTTGGGGCAGACCAGCTCATGGCCGATTACATCGACCGAATGATGAGAGTGGTTGGCACTGCTAGGGAAGCAGCCAGGCCTGCTAGGGCATCAGCTTCGATTTTGGAGTCTGGGGACGTGTTCGATGAAGAATCCCTCGAATGATGAGATAATGTTGATCGCTATTTGGTGGTAGGGGATCATGTCTTCATGGCGGACTTCGTACGTCCCCCGAATCTGGTTGACGATTAATTGCGAATCGTCGTATACTTCAAGGTATTCTACCCCCAGTTCTCTTGCGAGTTGGAGGCCAATGACCAAAGCGTTGTACTCGGCCACATTGTTAGAGCAGGGTTCCGTGAGAGAGTAGACGCAGTTGATCACTAGCCCGGTAGGAGAGACCAATACTACTCCGACTCCGACGACGATGTTTCCCTTGGGTCCGGTTCTTGAAGCGCCATCGAAGAACATCCGCCATATGTTATCGTGGGTGGTTGTATTTGAATCGGCGACCTCATCTGGGATTTCTTCGTATATTCTGGATGATTTCGATCCTGGATGGGCCGCCAAAAAGTCTGCCAGGGCTTGACCTTTGACAGCCTTCTGCGGGACGAAGATCATATGATAGGGGGACAGCAATATCGCCCATGTAGCGAGGCGGGAGCTGAGTGCCCCTGGTTTGGTCATGAGGACCCTGAGAGGGTTGATTCGTGAGATCACATGTATGGTTTGCCCGTGACATAGTGTCGCGTCTTTTGAATGGCGAATACCAGGGCGAGGCATTCTTTTTTCATAGCGGTGTATCGGTGTTCGGGCCCGACCATCATTCGGCTGAGATAGTAAATGGCCTGCTCGTGGCCTACGTCGTTATTTTGTGCCAGCAGGGCACCGAGGAGTGTTCTATTGCTCGTACATAGAGCAAGAATGGTTTTCCAGGGACCGGGGCCACCAGGACTGGAGGATTTGATAAATATTCTTTGATGTCATCGAAAGCGTGCTGGCATTCCTCGTCCCATACAAATGAGACTCCCTTCTTCATGAGGTGGGTGAACGGTCGGCATCGCCCGGAGTGGTTGGAAATGAACCTGCTGATATAAGCTAGCCTCCCTTGGAGGCCTCTAAGTTCACGGAGATTTCTCGGGGGACCCATCTCCATAATTGCCCTCGTTTTTTCGGGGTCTACATGGATACCCCGTGCAGTAATGATGAAGCCTAAGAACTTCCGCGATACGCCCAAGAACGATTTCGTAGGGTTCATCTTCAGATTGTGGGCTCGCATTAAGTTGAACACCGTTCTCAGGTCTTGCAGATGATCTTCCTTACGGCGACTCTTGACGGCGATGTCGTCGACATAGCATTCCACTGTCTTGTGCAAATGTTCTCTGAAAATGATACTCATGGCTCGCTGATATGTAGCGCCAGCATTCTTTAGACCGAATGGCATGACTATGTAGCAGTATGTGCCAATCGGGATTCGGAATGAGGTGTGCTTTTCGTCGTCGGGAGACATCTTGATTTGATTGTACCCGAGAATCCATCCATGAATGACATACGTTCAAAGCCGCATGTATTGTCGATCATGATGTCTGTGATAGGAAGGGGAAATTCATCTTTGGGGTATGCCTCGTTCAGGTTGCGGAAGTCGATGCAGATTCGAATCTTTCCATTCTTCTTGAGGACGGGTACTATATTGGCGACCCAATCAGGATGTTGCTCTTCACGAATGAAGCTGCTGGCTATTAGCTTGTTGACTTCGGCTTCGATCGCGTCCATGACGCCTGGGCGGAAGCGTCGTTATTGCTGCTTGACTGGCTTTGCATCTGGTCGTATATTGAGTTTGTGGAGAGCGATGTCAGGATTTAACCCCGGCATGTCTTCATAGCTCCAGGCGAACACATCAATGTATTCTCTGACAAGTTCTAACAGCGACTCTCGTTCTTCGTCAGTTAGGCTTTTACTGATAAAGATCCGTTTTGGAGAAGATTCGCTGTCGAGATCCACTTGTATGACCTCATCTTCTATAGGAGGTTCTCTCAGTTCGAACCGCTTTTCCCATTGTGCGTCTAATTGCTGGGCCCATGGCTCTAGCTCAAGGATTTCGGGGATGTCTTCGTCTTCCTCGTAAGCGTCGGTGAATGCCATGTTGACTGACATGACTTGTCTGAACACATCTCCGATGCTGGTATCTGAGTCGGAAGTCGGTGATCCGGTTGAACGTGACTGCCAGTCACATTCTTCATCTGAGCTTTCAGGGGTCGTAGTAGGCGTTACATACCCTAAACCGCATCGAGTTTTGTTATAGTAGTTCCGTGGTTTGCCCGCCGGGGCTGGCGTCTTCAAGGTAATCGTCGTCCAGTGCCGTAGTTCAGTCCTGGCGTTGTCTCTAGATCATACCCCTGTTTCTGCATGAGATATTTGGATTGAGGGCTATAGAGATACAGAGGCAGTCTTCCAGCATCTGACCCGAAGTCGACTTCTTCCATGGCGAGGGGATGCGGGTTGTTCGTCCGGCCGAAGATGATTGGGTGGTCCCCTCCCTCGATTATTCGGATAAGCGTCTTCTACTGGAGTAAGTTGGATAGCGGTGTACACATTTGTCACCTGTGTATGTAGGTGAGTGCCTATACCGTGTTCCATAGCATACATTGTACATAGCTTATTGAGCTCGGTGTAGTTCAAAGATAACCCTTTATTGATGAAGTAAGGTATCTTTTCTAGAGGGATTACATCATCTGCAGAAGGAGCGTCAGTGTGGGCAGCCACATACTTGGCTAGCTCTGGTTCCTCTTCGGCTACCCCCTGTGTGAATGAAGATTGAGAGGGCGTCCTAGTCAGCTTGATCTTCAGAGGTTCAACTGACGGAGCGAGCGTGGGGTTAGTCGGTAGACTAGCAACCCCCAGTCTGGCACTTGATGTGGAGCGAGGGGTGGCTGGTTCGCTTGAAGTGTCAGACCTCGCATCGGGATGACGACCTTTCTTAGGCAGGCGTATCGTCAGAGGTCTATCGGAGGGATTGAGCTTCTCTGTTTGGGATTGACCGACTCTCGGCAATCTGATAGTAAGTGGCCCTGTCGTGGGTCTCGGTACCTGGCCGGACCTTGGCAGCCGGATTCTCAACTGCTCTTCCTGTGCCGAGAGGCTGATCGCGTCCTTACGCAGCGTGGCCGTAAGGGGTGCAGAATTGCCTGGTTTGCGAGCCTGGAGGTGGATTGTCAGAGGTTCTTCTGATCCCGTGGTTGCTTCAACATCAGTTTGTTTATTTCCTCCTTCAAGGTGCCTCTTCGACTTTTCGTATAGGCAGGAGTCCGAGTAATAAGATTCGACCCCTTTGAAGGGATCGATGTCAGCAAATTCTGTCCTCACGAAGCCGTGCTTGTCGACATATTTGAAGCATTGGTGTAGCGTGGAAGGCACGATCATGTAATCGTGTATCCAAGGGCACCCCAAAAGATGTTGTATGAAGTGTCGGCATCTATGACGTAGCAAGTGACTTCTGATTGGAGATCGCCAATCTGACATTTCAGACGGATCTTCCCGATTGGGTAGCTCCTGTCCGAATTGAACCCGCTGATGGTGGTATTTGTAGGGGTCAGGCGATGCATCGGGATGTGAAGATGATGCAGTAGTCCTTTTGGAATGATGCTTATGGAAGACCCAGGGTCAATGTGCATCCGGTCCACCTTTATGTCGCCGATGTAGCCTGTGTAGTATAATGGGCGATCGTGTAGATTAGTCTTGATGAGCATGTCTTGTGGAGTGAAGACGATGTTGGGCATTGCTCCCGTACAGGCACTGTCTTGGAGGTCTGCGGGCTGATTTCTCCCGTGAGGTTGACCTGAGCCAGGTACGCATCGGCATTTTGAAGTGCATCGCTCAAAGCTGTGCGGACATCCTTCGAGAGCCTCAGGAGTTCATATAAGGACAATTTGGGGTGTATTGGCCAATTGTGCCAAGATGTCGAAGTTGTAGGGCCTCTCCAGCCCCTGAGATGTTTCCTTTCGGAGGGATTTGTCGAAGCGAGTCTCCTTCGGCCTAGGCTTGTCGGTCGTCGAAGGCTGAGCCGGTCCCGGAGCATCCGTGGTAGTGGGGATGATCATCAGTCGATTTTCAGCCACAGGTTGAGATTGTGCTCCGGATCGAGTAACAACGGCCGTGACTTCCTCTTCATTGCTGAGGTGGTACGGCAGGATCTGACTTTTCTACTTTTCTTTTTAGAAGATGGAGTGGACTGAGTTACCTCGTGGACTAGGTCCGGATGGACCACATGATTTCCCTCGTGATGTGGTGAGGGGTACTAGACCAGCAGCTTGAGCAGGCGGAGATTAGCAATCTCCATCGTTGCCAGAGGGATGGGTATAACCCCGTCCTGGGTCTCTGTTGGAGGGAAGCTGCCGAATTGTACGGACACATGTTGGCGCACGGTTACCTCCTCGAAATCGATGGCCAGAGCGTTCGAATCGATGAGGTTTTGGATATATCGTTTCAGTTGGTAGCAGTCGTGCGTAGCATGGTGGATAGCGGTGGTAATGGCAGAACTTTGGGTTCTCCAGATCAGCCGGCCGAGGCTCCCGTCTTGGTGGAGGAAGCTGAATCCTATCTCCTTGTACGAGCATGTCCAAGATAGGCTTGACGTGACCGTCTTCAAAAGAGTAAGTGATTTGAGGCCATTGTTTGTCCGCAGGTTGCGACTCAGGCTTCTGGGCTGTATCGGCCACCATAGCCTGCTTGCCTCTGTTGTCCCGGTTGTTGGAGGGGCTACCCCCATTGTCGTTGGTGGTGCTGGGACGCTTGCCCTTGTTCTCTCCCTCTGAGATATGTAATCCAGTTGGCGAGCCTTCTTTAATCGTTCTTCGGCACTTGTAGCACTAATGATAAAAGCCTTCCAGTCCTTGAATTGACTCTCGCCATCCAGAGACTGATTGTTGGGAGTAGTCTCTTTTGGCAAATTTCGATCAAGGAGGAGTCGGGTTGCCAGATGGTAACTTCATTGCGGTTTGAAAACCGCTCAATATAATTCCTCGTCAGCTCTTTCTCTCCTTGAATGACGTCCATGAGGGTAGACATCGTGACGTCCTGCCCTACCTATCATAAATCTCCAAGAACAGGCGTTTGAAGCCAGCGAAGGAATGGATGCAATTGTCCGGCAGGTTGCGATACCAATTGAAGGCGACTCCTTCCAATGCCCCAATGAATAACCGCGTGAGGATAGCGTCATCATGGGGGAGATGGTCGGTAGTGACCTCAAAGTAAGTGATGTACCGACTTGCTGAAGTCTTGCCATCATATGGGTTGATATTGAACGGCTTATATCTTGGTGGAAAGGGAACATCCCTCCATTCAGCAGGATATGGTTGCCGTATCTGAGGTCTTGAGAGTTTTCTCGGGCATGGAACATTGCTCGGAGCTCCTGAACCTCTCTTCTTACTTCTCGGGCCTCATCTGTCGCGGTAGGGGCCGTTATCTCGGGAAGATTGTTGCCCGGGTTCGGTGCCGCTGAATTTGAATCTACGTTGATTGCGGGACCCGTGCTTGTCTGGCCAGGTGTCACCCCCTGCAGATTAGGAAGCGCCGCTTTGATCTCGTCTACAGACTTGACCAAGGCGTGCAATATGGCCTCCAAAGTATCGATGCGCTGGCGATCACCGGAACCGCCTTGATTGCTGTCTGTCATGAACACCGTCTTCACATGAGGAGTGACGGAGGAGTGGGAGGATGTACCCTCCGAGTCGTACCCGTGCATCGAGAAATCATCAGGATATGTGGGGATGTTCTCTTCAGGTTCGGACTCGGAAGGAACACTACCCCCAGCTTCGGAGCTTGCTTCGTCAGGATGTCCTTGGGGACGTCGGTATCTGTTGTATCCGTCGGAGGATTTGCTTCCTCCAGTCCGTATTCCTGGAATGTCGGATTGTCGTGGATGTTTGGAGGAGTGCTACCCCCAGTTCCGACGACCCCCAATGTTGCAGACGACGAACTTCCTACTGCAGCAGTTTTCGTCTTCGAACGGGTGTGTTGAAATACTCCAGTGGAGGATAACCCTTTAGACGACGGTTTCTTAGCTGCAGTAGCTGACACCTTTGGGCTGGAGATGCTTGTTTCTTCCCTCTTCCCTTGGCGAGAACTTTCTGCGGGACTTGCAGGAGACAACAGGAGGTGCCTCGTCTTCTGAGCTCGGGTGATGTAGTCTTGGAAGACGGATGGCCGGTCTTCGTCACCGCCGCGTTGCTGCAACAGCAGTTGACGATGATCTGGGTGCATTGATGTCCGTGTGAGGGCTCTTTACACCCGAAGCTCCTTCTCTTTCCTTGCGTTTGTGGAGGATAACCTCACGCAGGTCAGAGGAACCACTTTGTCTGTTTGCCGTCGGGGGCTGGACTTGAGTGGTTTTATACAACTTTCCATCAGAGGCCCGCGTGATAATCAGCGGGACGCCCGATAGTCAGAGGTTGGGGCAGTCGTCTGGACTTGATGAGCCTGCGCTGCCCTAGACTTCCTCCTTTTAGCACTTGTGGGTGCGTAATAGGAGGAGTCTAAGTCGAATACCACAGAGTCTGGATTATCATCCAGAGAATGATCAGAGTCAGGACCGCATGAAAGCCGGTCGAAGACTGATCGAGAGAAGCGTGGGACGGACGCTATGCGGCTAGCATTGGGTACCGTGCAGGCTGTCTGCATGCGGCTGTCTTTTGTTGTAGGATGAGTCTTTATGCGGCTAGGAGTCACGACCGTGCAGGCTGACCGCATGCGGTTGGCATCTGTGGCCGCATGGGTTTTCTGCAAGCGATTGACTTTAATAGCCGCATGAGTCTCATCCGTGCGGTTGGCAACTGTAGCCGCATAAGTTATGCGGCTGACAGATGTGGCCGCATGAGTTTTCTTTATGCGGTCGGCGGTTGTAGCCGTATGGTTTCTCCCTGCGGCTAATACTCTTCTGCGGCTCGGATCGCGTAAGTTCCTCTTTGCCCCTGCAAGTCCAGCACATAGTATTTTCTTCTGCCGGACTTGGGGACAGCAGAGTTGTCTACGGTCTGAAGTGGGGCCGCAGGGGAGTCTTTCTCGCCATCTTGAGCAATAGAGAGCACCCCATCAAGGGCTTGCGGAGGAGCAAATGATTTTGGCCTCCACTCTTTGCGAGCCTTTATGGTACGGGTGCGCTTCTGGATCGGGCCAGTGCTACCTTCAGAGAGATCTCTTCGAACGCCTGTTGGTCGAAGCGTACGACCATCTTCTGTTGTATAGAGCCAAGTTTGGCTGCGTCCGATTGCGTCACCAACTCCTCAGCCGTGGAGAAGTTAGTCCCCAGCAGAGTCGCCATCGTGTTTGCCATTGATTGTAAAAGTACAGAACAATTATCGGAGGACTGAACTTAGACTCACAATACAAACTCGCTCGTACAAAGAAAGCCTAGGGACGAAAACCTAGGTACAGCAGTCTAAGTACGATTGTTTATTTTAGATTCTGGGGGTGACGATAGAGGCTCGGGAAAGCGACGGCCGCTCTGCCTTACTCCTTGGACGATCGGTACGCAGCCTTGACTCGGGAAGATCTGCTTGGTCGTTGACGAAGAAATGCCTTCTTGCTCTCTCTCTGATTGCTCTCCTGGCTTCTCTCTCTCTGTGTATATTCTCTCTCTGACTATGGGGGAAGTCTCTCTGTGTATACGTATTCTTCTCTGGTTTTTTTGTATATCTCTCTATATTACAAGGGAATGGCACCTTGCTATTTATAATAGTGGGATGTGATCACTAGGGTTGCCAATGATTAGCTCTTGGAGATGGCGGCGGCCTGGGGATTGATCAATCCAGGCCGTTCGTTTCTGATTGTGACGAATCAGAACCATTAAGGGTAGATTACACCAAATCCCCATTAGCAATTAATACTGATTGGCATAAATCTTCCTTATAATGATTCTCTAATATCTGCGAATAAATCAAATTTATTCTCCTGCCACGTGCCCCAATCATTGGGATTCGACCCGATCTTGGATTGCCATAAATCTGGAAGATTGATCGGCTGAGGGCACGTGTCCTGAGAGCCAATGGTGAGACTGGAACCGCATGCAGATTGGGCCGCATGAGATTTAGGCCGCATGAATTTTGGGCCGCATAAGACTTGGGACACGTGTCAGGGCTGTCTGGGCAGTGGCCCCCTCCTTCAGACTTCTGAACCATATGATGATCCGCATGAACCGCATAATGGTGTGTCTGCTTGAGCCGCATGGACATGATCTTCTTGAGCCGCATAGGGATGATTCCACTCGAGCCGCATGGGACAGCTTCACTCTGAACCGCATGGGAAGTCTTCACTTCGAGCCGCATAAGCACACCCACGTGGCAGGTCCACGTGGCATTTTGTTGCTCTCGGGGGATCGTGTCAGAGATTTCTTTCTTTCCTAGAGATTCATCATCATGACAGAGTCATAATTACCTGCTTTGGTGTCAGGTCTGTCAACTTTTCAGAGGGGTCAGCCGTCAAAGCAATTAATGCAGCATGGATCGGAGGGGAGCACTGTCACGCCATATGTCTTCTGAGCCGCATGGAATGCCTCCGGCCGCATAGCTCCTTATGCCGCATGACTCCCTGAGCCGTATGTGTTTTCTGAGCCGCATGGGTCTTTCTCTAGTATTTTCCATGCTTCTACACATATTTGCTAGTGAGGATCCCATGATTGTAGGAAATTTCGTTTGGTCCAAATTCGACCTATGGGAATTTTGCTGAGCCGCATGGGCATTTCAGCACTCAGCCGTATGGCCATTTCACCTTTTAAAATCTTGGCAGCATGCAAATGCAAAAGCCAGCCGCATAAGCATTCAGGAGTGCATTAATGCATTACTCTAATAAGTGAGCCGCATATAGCTTAGGAATATTTACTTAGTGCATTTCTTTAACATATTTTAATGCATGCTTTTAGTTAATGCATATTAATGCATGTTTTTAATAAATTAATGCATGAGCTTTTGTATGCATTTAGCATGCAAGCTCACGTAATGAGCCGTATAGGCTTTAAAGAAAGCATTTAATGCACTTTTCTTAATGCATTTTTCCATGCATTTCTAAGGAATCCCTGAGCTACCCGTATAGGCTTTGAAGAAATCATTTAATGCATTCTTTTCTTAATGCATTTTATGTATTTTCCTAAGGCATGTCCCTGAGCCAGCCGCATGCTAACCTACATTTAATGCAATATAATGCATTATATTAGGCATGCAATGCCAGCCGCATGCTGTCCCACATTATGATGCATACATTAATGTGCTGCATGCTAATCCCTTTTAATGTATTATAATGCATTGTATTTATATTATAATGCATTGTATTCTATAATATAATGCATTATATTTTATATTTTAATGCATATAATCTAAATCTATATTCAATGCATTATATTTAATGCATGCTTTGCTTGCATGCTTGTTTATAGCCCAGCCGCATATGCATATTTGCTTGGCCGTTTTGCCAGCCGCATGCAAGCAATTAATTGCTTAGCCGCATATGGCCGAGTGACTGCTCGCCGCATGGAAATTTTCCGAGCCGCATGAGTTCTCCGCAGCCCTTGCCCCTTCTAATATTTAAGTACTAAATGTGTACTTGTGCTAAATTAATTATTTTTCTGACACGATGGTGACCCGTTGTGGTGCACTTTTGACATGACATAATAGTAACCCGACGTGGCGTACTCCTGACAGTAAACATGACATGACAAGATTGAATGGTCTGGACACCGTGGATGATTGTGTTTGTACAATTGAACCGGTAGTGTTTGCATCATGTCTAGGACAGGGATCCCTGAGTACCACGGTCAGGGGTACCTACTGTAAATGGCTAAGGCTAACAACTAGAATAATTTAGTTGTCATGAGAGATCTCTCCAGCTACAGGCGATTCCGTTATCCCGGCTACCATTGTGGGACTTGCAGCCTGCCGACGAGTAGGGCACAAGTCTAAATTCACTGATATATGGAAAGAACGATGCACTGCTTAAATGAACCCAAGTCGCCCGAATAACCTAGATTAGCTGCAGGGCTTGTGGCTGGAGGAACATCTCACTGCATGAATGTGAAAACCCTAGTTAGCTAATGTAGAAAGCCGTAGTCACTGATTGGCCGGGAGCGATTGTATGGTGTGGTTTCAGTGCTCGTATTGCAAGCTTGATCACATGATTGTCACTCTTAATGTCACTTTCCATTCCCAGAATACGTATTTTTAGAATGCATGTACTGTTTAAATGTAAATATTTTATATTTATCATGTATTGCTCTGTATTTAAATACCTTTAATTTCATGTTAATTAATTTCCTGTAATTTCATTTCTGTACTTTACTTTCTGCTTTTATACTCTGCTTTAGCTTTGCTATGGGTTTGGCTCAGATTGGTTTAATTATGTTGGTTCATCATGAACCGAAATAAACCCCCACCTACCACTACCCCTTCCATTTAAAGCCCATCCCCTTTCTCTCTCTTCATTACTTTACCATTACTCTTCTTCTTCCTCATAACTCTCCAACCAACCTAGAAGAGATAGGCAAGTGCCAACTTACTTCTTGATGGATATCTATTTTGTTGTTCCATTGTCTTCCTCTCAATATTCTAAGACACTTTAGTGCTTGGCATTTTCAATTTCTATGGCTAAATTTTTCTAGATCTAAGTTTATAGTATTTTTGGATTTCTTGGGTTTTGATCTATTTAACATTGTTATTTTCAAGTTTTGATGGTTCCATGTTGTAGAGAATTTCGTTCTATCCCATTTTGACCTATGGAAGTCCAAATTTGGACTTACGGTGAAGGTTTTATGGAGCTTGGAAGCCAAGGGTTCCATGACCATCCTTCTCAGGTTTTCTGAGAAGATGGGTCCCTCATTTCTCAGCCGCATGGATTATTTATTTTCCAATCTCATTTCACAGCCCATGAGAATCTCATTTCTCAGCCGCATGGATTATTTATTTTTCAATCTCATTTCACAGCCGCATGAGAATCTTATTTCTTAGCAGCATGGATTATTTATTTTCTAATCTCATTTCACAGCCGCATGAGAATCTCATTTCTCAGACGCATTGATTATTTATTTTCCAATCTTATTTCACAGCCGCATGAGAATCTCATTTCTCAGCCGCATGGATTATTTATTTCCCAATCTCATTCCTCACCCGTATGGATTATTTATTTCTCAATCTCATTTCACAGCCGCATGAGAATCTCATTTCTCAGCCGCATGGATTATTTATTTTCCAATCTCATTTCACAGCCGTATGAGAATCTCATTTCTCAGCCGCATGGATTATTTATTTTCCAATCTCATTCCTCAGCCGCATGGATTATTTATTTCCCAATCTCATTTCACAGCCGCATGAGAATCTCATTTCTCAGCCGCATAGATTTATTTATTTTCCAATCTCATTTCTCAGCGCATGAGATTATTTATTTTCCAATCATTTCCCACAGCGCATGAGATTATTTCCCAATCATTTTCCACGGCGCATGAGATTATTTATTTTTCCATCATTATTTATTTTCCAATTTTTATTTCCCGAATTTGGTATTAATTAACATTGATTGTTATCTTGATTAATTATTGATCATGCGTTCCTAGATGGAACTAAGAGACTGGCTAGTCGTCTTATTGAATTAAATGGAATAAGACACGTTCATATTTACAATCGATTGGCCAATCCCGAATATTGACATATAGATACATGCAAGATATAATTATTTATTTATTTTACGAAAGCAGCATGTGTACTCTATGGTCAAGGCATGATTATTCCGTGGTTAGTTTTAATTGTTGCATTACGCTATGTAAGACCTATAGCCTAACCGCACGGGTATCGTTGTAGAGTTGAGCATATCGTACTTTGTACGGAAGTGCTCATTCTGAAATGACCATGATCCACGGCATGGGATTTCACTTAACATAGAGGCTACTAAGTTAAATAAAATAATGATTGCATGGAGAGAATGGATTCCCGAGTTCTTACGTGGCAGCCCTCTTTGGGACTATTAGCGCCCAACAGGCCGACTGGTTCCCACAGATACTGCAAATCTGCCACACGGGTAGGGAATAGTATCTGCTTATATTATTGTATATTGTATATTGATGACGGGCATCCCGCTGGAACTCGTCTAATTCATGATTGGCGCAATTGATTGATTGGATAGACTAGCCTTGCTTGTCCATAGTAAGAACTGAGAAATCCTTATTGCATAATTCCAGGATAACTTGGGACTCACAGTAGTAAGCCGTAGGAGTTGGATGGCCGTTTAAGTTGATTTGTTTGTGTACTGTACCTACACTGTTACCTAACTGAGATGATCAGAGCATCAGGACATGACGGGCCAACTTCTGTCCTTATTTGGTTGGGAGGTTGGTTCGAAGTGTCGTGATGTTACGTGAATTCCAGTAGCAAGCAGAGATCTATTATTATATTCGCTTATTCACTGGTTTAAATCCTCATATCGTGCTTCCTTGCGGTACTTGCTATTAGAGGTCAAACCTCTCTAGTTTTGCATGGCCAGATTTAGAGCCGGTCTCCGAGGACTCAGCTTACTTCTACCTCCAAGATGGTCAATACTAGAGGAATGATCGCATGAGGACTTGAGTGGGTTCCTTACTTCCCCGCTCGTTTTTATTAATTACTTTACATTTTGCCGCTTGGCACCGACATGTTAGTCGGATAGTCTTGCACTTACTTTTACATAATTATAATTAAATCAGACTGCAGCTGATAACAATTGTGTATATGTTGCTATATTATCTGGCTATGTTTAGTAAAGTCAGATATCAAGAACATTTTGACTAAGCGTTTGGGACGCCTTACTGCTTTACCTTATATGTTCTATATTACTGTTTCTTGTTTGAATGATTGAGACAATAGATGTGAAGTGACCATAGCAAGACTTTCATGTAGTATGCACCCCCTTGTCTTTTAGACAGCATTGATCGTATTATACGGTATTCATCTACCGTAATACGTAGCTGGCTGAGTCATTCCTCCGCTCTCCATTATCCTGGTTCTGGGGCGTGACAAGGTTTTAGTGGTGGCCCATACAGGTCTGATTTCAGACTTGTGGGGTGTTTTAATTTATAGGATGTCTCAATCACACATGTTCCCCCTTGATCTCATGATTCGTTACTCTCGACTCTAGCTTGACATTCCGGTATCCTTTGACTTCATTGATCTTTCCTGTCCAATCGTTTGATTGTTCTTTTGTCCCTTTTCTTAGGGGCACTTCGTCCGCATCTGCCAGGACTGGACAACAACAACAAGAGCAACACGGACAACCTGACCATGTTGGTCAGCAACAAGGGCCGGTACTAACTCAAGAGGCTATCCAAGAAGAAGTGATAGTGGGAGCAGCAGCTGGATCGCAGTATCCGGATATTCCACCACCACCAACAGTTCCACCTATCCCTGTGGAAGTAGATACACCAGCCCTTCTGGAGATCATGAGAGGGATGATGGCTACTCAGCAACATCAGATGTTAGCCCAATAGCGCATGCACGCTCAGTTACAAGAGCAGAACGTACTACTCAACCAAGGGTTGCAGACGGCATTGGAAAGAGGGGCGAGGCCAGATTCAGGAGCATCAGCCAGGTTTGCAAGTACAACCCCATAATTTCGAGGGCACGGAGGATGCCATCTCAGCAGATGCATGGCTTAAGGATATTGAAGCTATTCTGACGGCAGCTAAGGTACCGGCGGAAGAACGTGTGGATCAAGTGAAGTTGTTACTTCAGGATCTCGCACGTGATTGGTGGGAATCAGAGAAAGTAGGCATCAGACGTCATGTTGCTTGGGACGATTTTACTGCAAGTTTCAAGACAAAGTACTATGGAGTTGTGGCGCAGTTTGAGCTGCAACAGAAGTTTATCAACCTCAAGCAGGCCGGCAAGACGGTAGATGCTTACGCAGCGGAGTTCTGCAGATTGAGTAGGTTCGCCCCAGAGATGGTAGCAACGGAGAGCCAGAGGGCTATGAGGTTCCAGCAAGGGTTTCATCTTGAGCTCTTGCAATTGATAGAGGAGCACAATTACCAGACTTTTGATGAAGTATTGACGGCGACTCGAAGGCATGAGATCACCGTTCAGAGGATCACGGCAAGGACTGGAGGTCAGAAGAGATCCCACAGTCAGATTGAAGGAGGAGGGGGAGCAGCGCCCCGAACAACAGCACCATCCCTTGGCGTTCACATTCACGATGTGGCAATGCAAGGGCCAGTACCACCACCCAGGCAACAGCAGCAGCAGAGGAAGAACCAGCAACCCCCAGCGGACTGCACTTATTACGGGAAGATATGGCACACTAGAGATGTGTGTCGGACATTGAACGGACTGTATTTGATATGTGAAAATCCAGATCATCGGGTTACCACATGTCCATGAATTCGAGGTCAGGAGGACCAGTGCAGCAGTTTCCTGCTCTGCCAGCACCAGGGCAGGGCAGTATCGAGGACCCGCAGTGGCAGTGGCAGTGAGACCATTGGCCCAGCGTCGTTAATGCCACAGGCTCAGATATTTCGGCAGCAGGGACCGCCGATGCAGCAACACCAGCATAGACCACCCCAGCATCACCAAGGCAGGGGCCAGCGGCAGCACCAGGCTAGGCCGCAGCATGAGAACCAGCAAGGAGGTCGATGGCAGGCATTCACTCTGTCCTTGGAAGAGGCATTAGCATCGGGAGATGTTGTGGCAGGTAAATTCTCGTCGCCTCTTATCCCACAGTAGCATTGTTTGATTCGGAGCATCACACTCATTTATATCTGCACAATTTACAACACGGCTAGGAATAAAATTCGAGGCATTGCCAGGGAGGTTGAATATACTCACTGGTAATGGGCTCGTAGGAGTTAGTAGAGTTATTCTAGCATGTAGCGTTGTAGTTTGCGGGCATTCCTTACCGCCCGGTTGATAGAATTTCCTGTTGAAAATTTCGACGTTATCTTAGGCATGGACTGGCTGAAAGACAGTCATGCGACAATAGATTATCGTAGAGGAAGTGTATCTTTTGATATTCCAGGCATGAAGCGGTTCACCTTAGTCAGATCAGTGGCAACTCAACAAGAGCAGGGAGTAGTGACGGCAATGGAAGAAGTTCAAGTTCCGAAGGTAGTTGAAGAGTTTCTAGACGTATTTCCTGAAGAACTTCCAGGTCTTCTACCGGTTAGAGATATTGAGTTCAGTATAGAATTGGCACCTGGAACTAAACTGATATCAGATCGAGTTTACAGAATGGCGGATTCAGAGCAGGCCAAGATATACCAGCACATAGAGGAACTGAAGGAGAAGAAGTTCATCCAAGCTAGCATATCACCATGGGCAGCACTAGTGGTACTTGTGGGAAAGAAGGATGGGTCATCCAGATTGTGCATCGATTACAGGAAGCTTAACGCGACAATAGTGAAGAACAAGTACCCACTACCCAGGATCGACGACTTATTTGATCAGTTGAGCAAAGCTAGAGTTTTCTCCAATATAGATCTTCGTTCAGGGTATCATCAAGTGAGGGTTCGGAAGGAGGACATTCCCAAGACAGCATTCAGGTCGAAGTATGGGCATTATGATTCTTAGTAATGCTGTTTGGAATGACCAATGCTCCAGCAATCTTTATGGATTTGATGAATCGCATCTTTATGCCGTACTTGGATCAATTTGTCGTTATGTTTCTCGACAACATTCTTGTATACTCTGCTAGTGAAGAGGAGCATGAAGACCACCTCAGAAAAGTGTTACAGGTTCTGAGAGAGAACCAGTTGTATGCCAAGCTCAGCAAGTGTGAGTTCTGGACGAATCACATTTCATTTTTGGGTCATATATCAGGAGCTGGAGTAGCAGTGGACCCCAAGAAGGTAGAAGCAGTAGAGAGTTGGCCAGTACCCAAGACCGTAGCTGATGTGCGAAGTTTCTTAGGATTGGCAGGATATTACAGAAGGTTCATGTCAGACTTTGCAAGGCTTTCAGCACCCATGACCCGCTTGACAGAAAGATGTACCATTTGTCTGGTCGGCAGAATGCCAGGCATCATTTGAGAATCTGAAGTAGAAGTTGATATCAGCGCCTATTCTTACATTGCCAGTTGGACCCGGAGGTTTTACAGTATATTGTAATGCGTCAGGAAAAGGACTTGGATGTGTCCTCATGCAGCATGGGAAGGTGATAGCGTACGCATCTAGGCAGCTCCGAGACCACGAGAAGAATTACCCAACTCATGATTTGGAGTTAGCGGCAGTAGTATTTGCTTTGAAGCTATGGAGGCATTACTTATATGGTGATCGAGTGGACATGTACACAGACCACAAAAGTCTGAAGTACATCTTTACTCAGAAGGAGCTGAACATGAGGCAGAGAAGATGGTTGGAGTTGATCAAGGATTACGACGTGGAGCTTCAGTATCATCCAGGCAAGGCTAATGTGGTAGCAGATGCTCTCAGCGGAGAGACGGTGCATTTATGTTAACAACACAGAGGCATATCTTAGAAGACCTTCAAGAGATGGGCATCGAGGTTATACTTCCTTTGTGATGTAGGAGTTCTGGCGAGTCTACAAGTTCAATCCGACTTGGTAGACAGGATCAAGGCAGCTCAGGCACAAGTGTAAGCCCCTGTTTTTCAATTTTAGTTTTATTAGTGCTAATTAATTTTTAATGTTAATTTTTAGCCATAAAGTAATTATTGGTATTTTTAGGAATTTTTTCTATATTTTTTAAATGAGTTTTAATATAAATATCACTTTGCAAATTATTTGGAATTAATTAATAGGTTCTGCAATTTTTAGATTTGTTTTTATATCAGTTTGTAATTAAGAAAATGTTTTTAATTTAGAAATGCAATTTCTATTTGTAATTTCTCACTGATAATTCGATTGTGTAATTTCCTAATTCCTAAGGGCCCTATTGTAAACTACCCAAACCCTCCCCCCCACGACCAACTCTCTCTCTCTCCTCTGCCTCTCACCCACTCCCGTTGACCCCGCTGCCCGACCGACTCGTCGCCCTGCCCCCGCCTTTCCCGGCTGCCCGACCGCCTCGAAACCCTCCTATAAAACTCCCCCTCTCTCCCTGACCCAAACCGTAACCCTAAACTCCCCCACAGCCACTGACGACCCCCCCTCTTCCCCGACGAACCCACAAACCCTAACCCTACTCCGACGAGCTCTGCCCAGCCCCACCGTCGACTTCCACCGCCCCCAACCACCATCAGTCGACGCGGTGACGAGGCGACCCAGCGCCACCGGAGCACCCCGATCCGACGCCTCCTCCGCCGTCCCCGACCTTCGAATCACCCTTCAACTCGCTGGACACGTGAGTATTTGTGTCAAACCGTGTGTGAGGCTCGTGTCCATATATGTTGTTTGCCGTGTCCTGGCGAGCACGAGTGTGGAGCTGGCACACGGGACTGAGCTCGTACGTATCGTGCTAAGCAAGGACACGTTGATACCTGTGTCCTTAACTGTCAGGACACAGGACAGTTTTTATTTTTTTTATATAAATGCTAACTTAAACTTAATAAAAGAAACAAAACCTAACCCTTAACAAAGCCAACGGGCTGACCCCCTGGCTAGCCCGACCCCCCCCCCCCCCCCCCCCCCCCCCGCGCTGTGTTGGCCTGGGTTCGAGTCCCCCTGCTGACTTTGTTTTCCTTTTTCTTTTTGTTTTCCTTTTTCTTTTTCTTTTCTTTTTCCTTTTCTTTTTTCGTTATATATATATATATATATATATTTATAATAATGTATATACATATTTTATATATATGTATTATTATATACTATATTATGTATATACTTGTGTTTTATATATATATATACTTCTCTTTTTGCACTTTATTATTCTATGTGTGTATATATATATATATGTATATGTATACATATATTTATGTATATTATTTTCTTGTGTATATATATATATTACTTATATATCTATTTACTATTATATGTATATGTATACATTATTTGTATAATATATAATATAGTTAAGTATTTTCTTATAATACATATATATATATATATAATATATATTATATATATTATATATATATGTTTTTACATATATATATACCATTATGTAAATATCCCTATTTTATGTATATATATATATTATCTCAAATATATATAATATTTATATGTATTTCACTTGCTTAGTGTAAATTATTTATATAAAATAAGGTTCATACATTTATAGTTACTATGCATAACTTTACCATATTAAAAATAATATTTTTTTGACTATTACCAATTATATTTATTGTATTTAATTTACTGCAACATATTTGGTGTCCAAGCCTAGCATGGATATTGGGCCCAATGTGTTTTCACACATTCAAGACCTGTACAAGTCATATTGGACTTGATTCATGGTCTTGGGTCCTGTATTTGAACTTTGGTTCAAATTATATACATGGACAAAATACGCAGATAATTAATTATTGTGTGCAATGCTATTTTTGATTTTCTAAAATACTTAAAGTACTGCTAAAATTATGGAAAAATAGTTTTAGATACTATGTTAAGTTAGCTAATTAGTATAATTTTTGTAGTATTTAATTTACTGTTTTGCCACTAGTTTGGCATATGGAACCAAACTCATTTTCTGTATACTTAGGAAAACTGATTTTTATAAAATACTTGTACTGGTTAATAAATTCCAGAAAAATTAATAAATTTCTATGATTAACAAGGATCACTTTGGTACATTACTTTAAGAAAACTAGGCTTTTTTCTATCTCTAAAATTGTTAGAACACAATGATCTTTTGATTTATTTATTGATTAATTACGACTTATAGCTTTTTGTGTTATTTGGAGTTTTAGCCGTGTTAAACCCCACCCCTCACTAGTGTAAAGATTCTAGAAAGTTAGTTAAGTAGTGTGTCACCCCACATTGGTCTCCTAAGCTAAAATCATCATTTGGCTAGATGCCAATCACAAGTCGTGTTTCACCATTTAGTGTCTTAGCGTTTTAGCTTAGCATAAAAACTAAGTTATTGTATTTACTTCTACACAGCGACGAATTACCGGACATCCATAGCATTGTTATCGTAGCTTGTTTTGTTTTGCTTTGCTAGAGACAAGTACTTTTCTACGAACTTTACATATTGTCACATAAAATGAACTGCAAACTCCACCATGTTAAATGCTGATCCTTGGGGTAGCAAGTTAGATCTCTATATTGTACTTTCAGTTGCTACCATGCTTAGAACAGTCTTGATTGTATCTCTACATGATTAGAATATGGTTATGGAGAAACTGTTAGTAGCGTACGTGATCATGCCCCTTACTCGTACGTAGTACCGAGCAAGGTTGACATTTATGTATACCTGTCGTAGGCGCACGCTGTATTTGTACGTATGTACATCTATCGCTTGTTTTCACTTGTACGTATGTATATTTTATTTACATTGTGCCTCAGTACACTGTACATCTATTGACCGATCACGTACCTGCTACAGTTTTAAATATTACATATACATCTGTCTCTATGACATATGTGTCCTTACCATGATAGACTGTGTGATGCCATGCTTTCCAGTTTTCCTCTCGTGTTTCATTTCCATGTTTCATATGCTAGTTTGCTAGATTAGTACTTGCTCCCGTCCTGACAGGATAACGTTGTAGGTGTCCTTACTGAGAGGAGTTACTCTGCGACACATATTATGGGATTACTGCCGAGAACCCGGCTCTGCTTTACGAGATGTTCCTGCTGGGAACCTCGCTAGTTGTCTTTTGTTTACTTAGACTTTTGAGAGTAGACATGTATTAGACTATATCTTTTTGTAACTGGACATGTATCCAGTTTTACTTTACAGTTCACTTGTACTTGGACATTTTACTATATACGACGACTTTTGTGTTTGGAGCATTTATGATTCTTCTTCCTTATAGAACTGTTAGTACATTTGTCTTATCCTGTTGTCTTTAGAACAGCTTACTACGTTTATCTCAACGTAGGCTGGCATGACTCGGCCTGGCCCACATTTGGGTAGCAGGTCGTGACATGTTTTTAGTGGTGGCCCACGCAGGTCCTGACTAAACTGTTTGATTACGTTATTGTACCAAGCATGCCTGCAATTAGGAACTTAAGGTAATTAGACAACATTAGGAAAGACGTTTGGAACACCTAAAGGAATACTAGGATTGCAACATAGGAAATACATCACATGTTTGCTATTATAATTAGATTTCCTTGCATATGATTACTTACTTTAAAACAAGTCCTTATAAGTCTTTTTATGTGTAAATTAGATGGTGCTTCTCGTTCATCCCAGTATGTTACCCCCGAGAATGGGGCCCTCCTTATCCATTCAGCTGACCAGTCGACTGATACACCTCCACCTACCACTTTCCCCCACTCCACAAATCCACAAACCCATATACCCCCACCACCTTCCACATCGCAGACCCGGCAGGACCCGATACTTCCCCACCCCCCCTATCACTATACCTACCCAGGCTTCCGTCACACTCGACGGTACCCAGCTGCTCACACTGATCCAGGGTTCTAACAACCCATCAGGATAGACTACCCTACTCCGCTAGAGCATGGAGCGTTCTGAGGGACGTCCCGTGGTCCCACCACATGTAGAGCCACGGCAGAGAGCGGGGACGATCAAGGACTTCATGGGTCTGAATCCCAAGGAGTTCTCAGGGACTGAGGGCATAGTAGTAGCTGATGACTGGCTAGATTCGGTAGAGAAGAAGCTTCTGGGAGTTAGGATGCCGGATGACCTTCAGGTCGAGGCAGCGGATTTCTGCTGATAGACTTGCCGGAGTCTGGTTCAGGAATGAGCCGTTGTTCGCGAGAGGTAGAGCCACTTGGGACCAGTTCAAGACCCAGTTCAAGAAGAAGTTCTTCTCGACCACTGCTAGAGTAGCCATGGGGCTACGATTCCAGAACATCCAGTAGGGGAAACCGTTCTGTTGATGACTATGCGGCAGAGTTTAGTCGCCTGAGCCGTTTCGCTCCTAGTCTGGTTGCTGATCCAGAGGAGATGACCCGTAGGTTTTGCCATGGTCTAGTTCCAGACATTGGCATTCTTATAGTGGCGAACGGTACGACTGACTACTACCAGAGCCTAGAGTTGGCCCGGAGTATTGAGGAGCGTCTTCTATGATACAAGAGGCCGGCTTCTGTACATCATGAGGGACCGTCCAAGCGTCAGGCTTTCCAGCAGAGAGCACCGACGCCACCCCAGCAGACTTACCGTCCCCCTACACCCCACCATCAGACCCCGCCAGTTCGAGCCCCGGGACCCCGACAGCAGCAGAAGGGAGCTATATGTTCTTTCTGCGGAAGACCAGGGCACGAGTACTCTCATCTGCAGGAAGAGGCTGAAGCAGTGCTTAGTTTGTGGGTCTGCCACCCACATGATAGGCAATGCCCAGTAGCCAAGGGACCTAGAGGACCGCTTTCGACTCGCAGCAGAGGTTTGGGCAGCATCTGCAGCAGCAAAGGGACCTCAGGGGAAGGTTTATAGTCTAGCCATTGAGCCGGAGCCGGAGCAGGTTTCGGAGCCAGATTACTTAGCTGACGTCATCACAGGTCATGTTTATTTGATACTTTTCTAGCTGTATGTTTGTTTGATTCTGGTGCATCTCATAGCTTCCTATCATTAGAGTTTATGCATAAACATCATCTAGTAGCTACACCTACTGCGAATTAGTAGAGTGATGATGGGAGGAGGACCATGCCTATTAGATCTATCTATAGATGTTCTATTTTTATAGCCGGAAGAGAGTTCAGGGGCGATTCTTTGTGATGCCACTTCTCGGTTATGATATCATATTGGGATGGACTGGCTTAGCTATGTCCATGCATCTAAGATTGCCATGAGGGGAGTATATTTGTTCAGTCCCCCAGGCCAGCACCATTCAGTGTCAGGAGGACAGGGGGAGATCAGCCTAGAGCCGAACTGTTGTGCGACAGTCAGGGACGCAGCATCGCCACACCCTATCATTAGGGAGTTTATGGATTTATTCCAGAGGATCTTCCAGGACTTTCGCCTGACAGAGATGTGGAGTTCACTATAGATTTAGTGTCGGGTTCATCACCAGTATCCCGGGCTTGCTATAGAGTGAATCCCAAGGAGGCCATAGAGATGAAAGAGCAGATGATGACCTGTTGAAAAAGGGTTTCATTCGATCTAGTGCTTCTCCATGGGGAGCACCAGTGCTCTTTGTGCCCAAGAAGGATGGTACAGTCCGTGTTTATTGACTATCGGGCCTTGAATGCCATCACCATCAAGAACAAATATCCTCTGCCCAGGATAGATATTTGTTCGACCAGTTGAGCGGGGCGAAGCTATTTTCCAGGATAAACTTGAGATCCGGGTACCACCAGGTGAAGGTTAGGCCAGCAGACATCCAGAAGACGGCGTTCAACACGAAGTACGGGCAGTACGAGTTTCTGGTGATGCCATTTGGTCTCACAAATACGCCAGCTGTCTTTATGAACTTGATGATAAGACATTTCACCAGTATCTGGATAAGTTCGTTGTGGTGTTTATCGACGACATCCTGATATACTCGAAGACGCCGGAGGAGCATGCAGAGCACTTGCGGATAGTTTTGGGGATTCTGAGGCAGGAGAGATTGTTTGTCAAATTGCCGAAGTACGAGTTCTTTTTAGACCGAGTGGAGTTTCTCGGCCATGTAGTCACTGGAGATGGAATCTCGGTAGATCCCAGGAAGATTGCTGCAGTTGAGACGTGGAAGGCTCCGACGTCAGTTTCAGAGATCAGGACTTTCTGGGTTAGCAGGCTATTACAGAAAGTTCGTCCAGGACTTTGCTAGGATAGCTGAACCCATGACGAAGCTGACGCGGAAGGACGCAGAGTACATCTGGTCAGAGGACTGCCAGGCGGCATTTGAGGAGCTGAAGAGGAGGCTGACGACCGCTCCAGTTCTGACTTTACCTTCAGGTTTTGGAGGTTTCACCATATACATGATGCTTCTGGGAAGGGGCTAGGATGTGTCCTACAGCAGCATGGGAAAGTAATTGCTTATGCATCTAGGCAGTTGCGGACTCATGAGAGGAATTATCCTACCCATGACCTCGAGTTAGCTGCGGTGATCTTTGCACTCAAGTTATGGAAACATTACTTATACGGAGAGCGTGTGGAAATCTTTACTGACCACAAAGCTTGAAGTATGTGTTCACGCAGAAAGAGCTGAACATGAGGCAAAGGCGATGGTTGAGTTGATGAAGGACTTCGACATCGATTTACAGTATCACCCCGGAAAGGCAAATGTGGTGGCAGATGTGCTGAGCAGGCATCCGATGGCATGGTACCTGATGATTGATCGGCATTTGCGGGAGGATCTGGAGAAGCTCGTATCGAGCTAGTTCGGCCAGGATCAGTGATACAGATGATGGCGCTTGACATACAGTCAGGTTTGATGGAGCAGATCCGGAGGCACAGTCTACAGATGAGAGCCTTCGCAGACTTCGACCCCAGGCACTAGCTGGATTGCTGGATGACTTCACTATAGCAGAGGATGGATCCCTAAGGCATGGCAGCCGATTGTGCGTGCCGAAGGGAGAGCTGGTAGAGGCAGTCTTGCAGGAGGCGCACACCGATCGAGATATTCTATTCACCCTGGTGCTAACAAGATGTACCGTGACTTGCGGGAACATCTTTGGTGGCACGGGATGAAGAGGGATGTATCACGTTTCATTTCGAGATACCTAGTTTTGCCAGCAGGTCAAGGCGGAGCGCCAGAGGCCAGCTGGTTTGTTGCAGCCGTTACCCATTCCCGAGTGGAAGTGGGAACATATTACGATGGACTTCGTTTCAGGGCTTCCTCCTCGTTCCCAAGGAGGGAAGGATGCCATCTGGGTCATCGTAGACAGGCTGACGAAGTGTGCGCACTTCATACCCTTCAAGGTGGGGCTTTCTACCGAGAAGTTGGCGAAGCTATACATGCAGCAGATAGTTTGCCTACACGGAGTGCCGGTGAGTATCGTGTCAGACAGAGACAGCAGATTTACATCCCACTACTGGAGGAGCTTGCAGGAGGAGTTGGACAGTAGGCTCAAGTTCAGTACGGCGTACCACCCGCAGACAGATGGGCAGTCCGAGGACGATACAGACACTGGAGGATATGCTGAGGACTTACGTGCTGGACTTCGGAGGATCATGGGAGAGCCATCTGCACTTGGTAGAGTTTTCATACAACAACAGCTACCAGGCCAGTATTGGTATGTCTCCTTTCGAGGCGCTATATGGACGACGATGCCGCACACCGCTCTTTTGGGATATGTCGGAGACAGAGTTATGCTTGGGCCAGAGATGATCACGGATACAGCAGAGAAAGTCGGGATGATCAGAGATAGGCTCAGAGTAGCTCAGGATAGGCAGAAACACTGGGCTGATGCTAGTCGCAGACCGATGGAGTTCGCAGACGGTGATATGGTGCTAGTGAAGATATCACCTACTAGAGGGACGATCCGGTTCGGACGAGGAGAGAAGCTGAGCCCCAGATACATCAGGCCGTTCGAGGTACTTGGCAGGATCGGAGAGGTAGCTTACAGGGTTGCACTTCCACCCAATCTAGCAGGAGTTCACGATGTCTTTCACGTATCTCAGCTGAGGAGATATGTTCCAGACCCCAGTCATGTGCTAGATCACTCAGAGTTGGAGGTCGGACCGAACCTTACAGTTTCTGAGCAGCCAGTGGAGATATTAGACAGGAGAGAGAAGAGGCTGAGGAACAAGATTATACCCCTAGTACGAGTAGCTTGGAGCCGTCACTCCCTAGGTGAATCTACTTGGGAGAGGGAGTCGGACATGAGGGAGAGATACCCTTACTTGTTCGATCCAACCGCTGCGAGGGAACCACCCGTTCCCGCTTGATACCCTAGAGGTTAGTTTCGATCGCAACCTTAGTCATTTTGTTGCATTGCTTGCTATGTTAGAATATTGTTGGGTCTTCAATCCTTGTGATTTCGAGGACGAAATTTTCAAAGAGGGAAGACTTGTAAGCCCATGTTTTTCAATTTTAGTTTTATTAGTGCTAATTAATTTTTAATGTTAATTTTTAGCCTTAAAGTAATTATTGGGATTTTTAGGAAATTTTTCTATATTTTTTAAATGAGTTTTAAATATAAAATATCACTTTGCAAATTATTTGGAATTAATTAAATAGGTTCTGCAATTTTTAGATTTGTTTTTATATCAGTTTGTAATTAAGGAAATGTTTTTAATTTAGAAATGCAATTTCTATTTTGCAATTTCTCACTGATAATTCGATTGTGTAATTTCCTAATTCCTAAGGGCCCTATTGCAAACTACCCAAACCCCCCCCCCCCCACGACCCACTCTCTCTCTCTCCTCTCTGCCTCTCACCCACTCCCGTTGACCCCGCTGCCCCCCGCCTTTCCCGCGCTGGCTGCCCGACCGCCTCGAAACCCTCCTATAAATCCCCCTCTCTCCCTGACCCAAACCCTAACCCTAAACTCTCTCCACAGCCACCGACGACCCCCCCTCTTCCCCGACGAACCCACAAACCCTAACCCTACTCCGACAGCTCCGCCCACCACCGTCGACTTCCACCGCCCCCAACCACCATCAGTCGACGCGCGGTGACGAGGCGACCCCAGCGCCACCGGAGCGCCCCGATCCCGACGCCTCCTTCGCCGTCCCCGATCTTCAATCACCCTTCAACTCGCTGGACACGTGAGTATTTGTGTCAAACCGTGTCGTGTGAGGCTCGTGTCCACATATGTTGTTCGCCGTGTCCTGGCGAGCACGAGTGTGGAGCTGGACACACGAGACTGAGCTCGTACGTATCGTGCTAAGCAAGGACACGTTGATACTTGTCCTTAACTGTCAGGACACAGGACAGTTTTTATATTTTTATATAAATGCTAACTTAAACTTAATAAAGAAACAAAACCCTAACCCTTAACAAAGCCAACGGGCTGACCCCCTGGCCAGCCCGACTCGACCTAAATCCCCCCCTCCCCCTCCCCGCGCGCTGTGTTGGCCTGGGTTCGAGTCCCCCTGGCTGACTTTGTTTTCCTTTTTTTTTTTTCCTTTTTCTTTTTCTTTTTCCTTTTTCCTTTTCTTTTTTCTGTTATATATATATTTATATATATATATATGTATATACATATTTGTATATATTGTATTATTATATATACTAATTTATGTATATATACTTGCTGTTTTTATATATATATATATATATATATATATATATATATATATATATATATATATATATATATATATATATATATATATATATATATACTTCTTTTTTTGCACTTTATTATTCTATGTGTGTGTATATATATATATATATATATATATATATATATATATATATATATATATATATATATCTATATATATATATATATATATATATATATATGTATTATGTACATATATTTATGTATATATATTTTCTTGTGTATATATATATATTACTATATATATATATACTATTATATGTATATGTATACATTATTTTGTATATTATATATATAGTTAAGTATTTTCTTATACATACATATATATATATATATATATATATATATATATATATATATATATATATATATATATATATATATATGTATGTAATTTTTACATATATATATACCATTATGTAAATATCCCTATGTTTATGTATATATATATATATATATTATCTCAAATATAATATAATTTTATATATGTATTTTACTTAGCTTAGTGTAAATTATTTATATAAAATAAGGTTCATACATTTATAGTTACTATGCATAACTTTACCATATTAAATAATAATATTTATTTTGACTATTACCAAATTATATTTTATTGTATTTAATTTACTGCAACCATTTGGTGTCCAAGCCTAGCATGGGTATTTGGGCCCAAATGTGTTTTCACACATTCAAGACCTGTACAAGTCATATTGGACTTGATTCATGGCCTTGGGTCCTGTATTTGAACTTTGGTTCAAATTATATACATGGACAAAATACGCAGATAATTAATTATTGTGTGCAATGCTGTTTTTTGATTTTCTAAAAATACTTAAAGTACTGCTAAATTATGGAAAAATAGTTTTTAGATACTATGTTAAGTTAGCTAATTTAGTATAATTTTTGTAGTATTTAATTTACTGTTTTGCCACTAGTTTGGCATATGGAACCAAAACTCATTTTCTGTATACTTAGGAAAACTGATTTTTATAAATACTTGTACTGGTTAATAAATTCCAAAAAAATTATAATAAATTTCTATGATTAACAAGGATCACTTTGGTACATTACTTTAAGAAAAACTAGGCTTTTTATCTATCTCTAAAATTGTTAGAACACAATGATCTTTTGATTTATTTATTGATTAATTACGACTTGTAGCTTTTGTGTTATTTGGAGTTTTAGCCGTGTTAAACCCCACCCCTCACTAGTGTAAAGACCCTAGAAAGTTAGTTAAAGTAGTGTGTCACCCCACATTGGTCTCCTAAGCTAAAATCATCATTTTGGCTAGGTGCCCAATCACAAGTCGTGTTTCACCATTTAGTGTCTTAGCGTTTTAGCTTAGCGTAAAAACTAAGTTATTGTATTTACTTCTAAAGCGACGAGTTACCGGACATCCATAGCATTGTTATCGCAGCTTGTTTTGTTTTGCTTTGCTAGAGGCAAGTACTTTCTACGAACTTTACATATTGTCACATAAAATGAACTGCAAACCCCACCATGTTAAATGCTGATCCTTGGGGTAGCAAGTTAGATCTCTACATATTGTACTTTCAGTTGCTACCATGCTTAGAACAGTCTTGATTGTATCTCTCACATGATTAGAATATGGGTTATGGGGAAACTGTTAGTAGCGTACGTGATCATGCCCCCTTACTCGTACGTACGTACCGAGCAAGGTTGACATTTTATGTATACCTTATCGTAGGCACACCAGCTGTATTTGTACATATGTACATCTATCGCTTGTTTTCACTTGTACGTATGTATATTTTATTATATTGTGCCTCAGTACACTGTACATCTATTGACCGATCACGTACCTGCTACAGTTTTAAACATTACATATGCATCTATCTCTATAACATATGTGTCCTTACCATGATAGACTGTGTGATGCCATGCTTTCCAGTTATTCCTCTCGTGTTCATTTCCATGTTTCATATGCTAGTTTGCTAGATTTAGTACTTGCTCCCGTCTTGACAGGATAACATTGTAGGTGTCCTTACTGAGGAGGAGTTACTCTGCGACACATATTACGGGATTACTGCCGAGGACCCGGCTCTGCTTTACGAGGATGTTCATGCGGGGAACCTCGCCTAGTTGTCTTTTGTTTACTTAGACTTTTGAGAGTAGACATGTATTAGACTATCTTTTTGTAACTGGACATGTATCCAGTTTTACTTTACAGTTCACTTGTACTTGGACATTTTACTATATACGACGACTTTTGTGTTTGGAGCATTTATGATTCTTCTTCACTTATAGAACTGTTAGTACATTTAGTCTTATCCTGTTGTCTTTAGAACAGCTTACTACGTTTTATCTCAACGTAGGCTGGGCATGACTCGGCCTGGCCCAACAATTTGGGTAGCGGGTCGTGACAACACGACCCAAGGATTCAGAAGCTTAGAGCAGAATGTGAGTCAGGACTCAGAAAGGAGATACAAATTCATGAAGATGGTACCCTTAGGTTTGGGTCACGTCTATGTGTGCCTAGTGGAGATATCAGACAGGAGGTTATGGCAGAAGCTCACAGCTCTCAGTTCCATACACCCTGGAGGGACCAAGATGTACCAAGATATCAAGCAGCACTTCTGGTGGAACGGGATGAAGAGGGAGATAGCTAGATTTGTTTTCCGTTGCTTGGTATGTCAGCAAGTGAAGGCAGAACAGCAGAGGCCAGCTGGGTTATTGCAACCGCTTCCTATCCCAGAATGGAAGTAAGAACATATTACAATGGACTTTATGACCGGTTTACCGAGATCACCAAGTGGTAAAAATGCTATTTGGGTGATAGTAGATCGGCTTACAAAGGTGGCACACTTTCTTCCTTTCAGAGGACAATCTACGAAGAAGTTGGCAGAATTGTATATGCAGCAGATAGTCAGGCAGCATGGGGTCCCAGTCAGTATTGTGTCAGACAGAGATACCCATTTTACATCACATTTTTGGAAGAGCTTACATCATAGCCTGGGTACCAAGTTAAGATTTAGCACGGCTTACCATCCCCAGACAGACGGGCAATCAGAAAGAACAATTCAGACTTTGGAAGACATGTTACGAGCTTGCACTCTGGATTTTGGAGGATCTTGGGAAAGCCACCTGCACTTAGTTGAGTTCTCATACAACAACAGTTATCAAGCTAGTATCCGAATGGCGCCATTTGAAGCACTATATGGTAAGAAGTGTAGGTCGCCACTAGCATGGGATGATATCGGGGAGAGGAAGATGCTAGGCCCAGAAATGATTGTCCAGACCGTTGAAGTGGTTAAGGGAATTAGAGAGCGACTTCGAGTTGCACAGGATCGGCATCGTCATTGGGCGGACCAGCATCGTAGGCCGCTAGAGTTTTCTGTTGGGGACCACGTGTTCTTGCGGATCTCACCTACCCGTGGGGTCATTAGGTTTGACGTTCGCGGGAAGTTGAGTCCGCGGTACGTGGGCCCATTTGTTATTCTTGATAGGATAGGCGATGTTGCTTATCGTTTATCCCTTCCACCTTCGTTACGAGAGGTGCATGACGTATTTCATGTATCTCAGTTGCGAAGGTATGTATCGGACCCAAGCCATATCCTTGATCATTCTGAGGTGGTTGTTGGTACCAACCTGTCTTACGAGGAACAGCCTGTGTCTATTTTGGACCGAAGAGAGAAGATACTCAAGAACCGAACAATTAGCCTTGTCCGGGTTGCTTGGGGTCATCACTCTTTAGGGGAGTCAACGTGGGAACGTGAGGATGATATCCGATCACGGTATCCGTACCTGTTTGACTCACAAGGTATATCTTTTTCTGTATACCTTGATTGTCTTAACTCCTCATGCTTGCCACCTTACGAGTAGAATTGCTTGGTGTCGTCGATAGTTAAACATAGATATGTTACTTGCTATTGACATTGTAGAATGATTGCTTACTTAAATTGCTTATATCTGGAGTAGTTCAGCTCTGATGTTTCTATCCTGCTTGGATTTAAAATTCCGAGGACGAAAATTTTCTAAGGAGGGTAGAGATGTCACTTTCCATTCCCAGAATACGTATTTTTAGAATGCATGTACTGTTTAAATGTAAATATTTTATATTTATCATGTATTGCTCTGTATTTAAATACCTTTAATTTTATGTTAATTAATTTCCTGTAATTTCATTTCTGCACTTTACTTTCTGCTTTATACTCTGCTTTAGCTTTGCTATGGGTTCGGCTCAGATTGGTTTAATTATGTTGGTTCATCATGAACCGAAATAAACCTCCACCTACCACCACCCCTTCCATTTAAAGCCCATCCCCTTTCTCTCTCTTCATTACTTCACCATTACTCTTCTTCTTCCTCATAACTCTCCCACCAACCTAGAAGAGAGGCAAGTGCCAACTTGTTTCTTGATGGATATCTATTTTTGTTGTTCCATTGTCTTCCTCTCAATATTCTAAGACACTTTAGTGCTTGGCATTTTTAATTTCTATGGCTAAATTCTTCTAGATCTAAGTTTATAGTATTTTTGAATTTCTTGGGTTTTGATCTATTTAACATTGTTATTTCCAAGTTTTGATGGTTTCATATTGTAGAGAATTTCGTTCTACCCCATTTTGACCTATGGAAGTCCAAATTTGGACTTACGGTGAAGGTTTTATGGAGCTTGGAAGCCAAGGGTTCCATGACCATCCTTCTCAGGTTTTCTGAGAAGATGGGTCCATCATTTCTCGGCCGCATGGATTATTTATTTCTCAATCTCATTTGACAGCCGCATGAGAATCTCATTTCTCAGCCGCATGGATTATTTATTTTCCAATCTCATTTCACAGCCGATGAGAATCTCATTCCTCAGCCGCATGGATTATTTATTTTCCAATCTCATTTCACAGCCGCATGAGAATCTCATTTCTCAGCCGCATGGATTATTTATTTTCCAATCTTATTTTACAGCCGCATGAGAATCTCATTTCTCAGCCGCATAGATTATTTATTTCCCAATCTCATTTCACAGCCGCATGAGAATCTCATTTCTCAGCCGCATGGATTATTATTTTCCAATCTCATTTCACAGCCGCATGAGAATCTCATTTCTCAGCCGCATGGATTATTTATTTCCCAATCTCATTCCTCAGCCGCATGGATTATTTATTTCCTAATCTCATTTCACAGCCGCATGAGAATCTCATTTCTCAGCCGCATGGATTATTTATTTCCAATCTTATTTCACAGCCGCATGAGAATCTCATTTCTCAGCCGCATGGATTATTTATTTCCCAATCTCATTTCACAGCCGCATGAGAATCTCATTTCTCAGCCGCATGGATTATTTATTTTCCAATCTCATTCCTCAGCCGCATGGATTTTATTTCCTAATCTTATTTCACAGCCGCATGAGAATCTCATTTCTCAGCCGCATAGATTTATTTATTTTTCAATCTCATTTCTCAGCGCATGAGATTATTTATTTTCCAATTATTTCCCACAGCGCATGAGATTATTTTCCAATCATTTTCCACAGCGCATGAGATTATTTATTTTCCCATCATTATTTATTTCCCAATTTTTATTTTCTGAATTTGGCATTAATTAACATTGATTGTTATCTTGATTAATTATTGATCATGCGTTCCTAGATGGAACTAAGAGACTGGCTAGTCGTCTTATTGAATTAAATAGAATAAGACACGTTCATATTTACAATCGATTGGCCAATCCCGAATATTGACATATAGATACATGCAGGCTACAATTATTTATTTATTTTACGAAAGCAACATGTGTACTCTATGGTCAAGACATGATTATTCCGTGGTTAGTTTTAATTGTTGCATTACGCTATGTAAGACCTATAACCTAACCGTACGGGTATCGTTGTAGAGTTGAGCATATCGTACTTTGTACGGAAGTACTCATTCTGAAATGACCATGATCCACGGCATGGGATTTCACTTAACATAGAGACTACTAAGTTAAATAAAATAATGATTACATGGAGAGAATGGATTCCCGAGTTCTTACATGGCAGCCCTCTTTGGGACTATTAGCGCCCAACAGGCCGGCTGGTTCCCACAGATACTGCAAATCTGCCACACGGGTAGGGAACAGTATCTGCTTATATTATTGTATATTGATGACGGGCGTCCCACTGGGACTCGTCTAATTCATGATTGGCGTAATTGATTGATTGGATAGACTAGCCTTGCTTGTCCATAGTAAGAACTGAGAAATCCTTATTGCATAATTCCAGGATAACTTGGGACTCACAGTAGTAAGCCGTAGGAGTTGGATGGCCGTTAAGTTGATTTGTTTGTGTACTGTACCTACTCTGTTACCTAACTGAGATGATCAGAGCATCAGGACATGACGGGCCAACTTCTGTCCTTGTTTGGTTGGGAGGTTGGTTCGAAGTGTCGTGATATTACGTGAATCCCAGTAGCAAGCAGAGATCTATTATTATATTCGCTTATTCACTGGTTTAAATCCTCATATCGTGCTTCCTTGCGGTACTTGCTATTAGAGGTCAAACCTCTCTGGTTTTGCATGGCCAGATTTAGAGCCGATCCCCGAGGACTCAGCTTACTTCTACCTCCACATGGTCAATACTAGAGGAATGATCGCAGGAGGACTCGAGTGGGTTCCTTACTTCCCCGCTCGTTTTTATTAATTACTTTACATTTTGCCGCTTGGCACCGACATGTTAGTCGGATAGTCTTGCACTTACTTTTACATAATTGTAATTAAGTCTGACTGCAGCTGATAACATTGTGTATATGTTGCTATATTCATCTGGCTATGTTTAGTAAAGCCAGATATCAAGAACATTTTGACTAAGCATTTGGGACGCCTTACTGCTTTACCTTATATGTTCTATATTACTGTTTCTTGTTTGAATGATTGAGACAATAGATGTGAAGTGACCATAGCGAGACTTTCATGTAGTATGCACCCCCTTGTCTTTTAGACAGCATTGATCATATTATACGGTATTCATCTACCCGTAATACGTAGCTGGCTGAGTCATTCCCCCGCTCTCCATTATTCTGGTTCTGGGGCGTGACACTTAACAATAAAATCAGAGGCTAAGTTCGGTTCAGGCGAAGGGTTACAACCCCGGTCCTTGTTTGGTTTAAGGGTTGTTAACTGGCTCCCGGAGCAGTTCTAAGTCCTCTCTTCGTTTATTGTATTATTGCACCCCATGTCATGCTTGTAAAGTTTAACCTTATCAACAAGATTTGGGGACGGAGTTCTATTCAAGTGAAGGGTTACAACCCCTCCTTGTTTGGTTTAAGGGTTGTGACCCGGCTACTTGAATGGTTCCCTCGTGCTCCATTTTGATGGTTGTTATTCTTTTACTTCAAGTTCTTTTAACTGCTTTAATATCATTTTCTGATGTTCTGGTTTTAGTTCTTTAGTGAAGCCTCCTTTGTGGCACTTGCTCTTTCTGGGATCTGACCCAGCTGGTTTTGTGTGGCCAGATTTCGGAGCAGCTTCAGAGGATCTACCTACCTTCCAACCCGATGGTGACCATCAAGCGTGACCAGGGCAACGAGTGGATTTATTTTGCTCTCCCACTCTATTGTAAAATTTTTATTTTGAGGTGTTTAGCCGACGAGCACCTGTTAGCTCGTATAGCGTACCCTATTATTGTCTGCCTACGGGCTGTAGCATGATTGACAGATCCTAGGGTTGATCATGTATGACTAAACTCTTGCTAGTCCTCATATTTTATAACGACTAGCTTCATGATCAGCTGGATATGTAATATTTGGGACGCCTTACTATTGTATATTTGGTGATCTTACATCTTGTAACTTTACTCGCTTGCTTGAGATTGAGACAATTAGGCTTGTTATTACCATAGGAGACTGATAGATTATAGTTAAACCCTCATGTATCTAGACAGCCGTGACCGTATAGTGGGTGGATTCTATTTTTTATACGTAGCTGGCTATGTATGCCCCCGCTCTCCAGTATTGCGGTTCCGGGCTTGGCGCGCGGAGGTTTCAGAGAGGGTCAGCCCGACGCTTGCGGCGGAGATTGGGGAGCACGGTGCGGCTCGCGGTGGAGGCGCGGGATGGCTGCGGAGGCGCTGGGATGCGGCGTCTACGGCGGAGGTGAGGTGTGTGTGTGTTTATTGATTTGGGTTTTCTGGGGAAATTTCGGAGGTCTTTGGTGGTGGCGCCGGCCGTCGGGTGACGGGGGCGGTGGTCCTCGATTTTGGTGATGGTGGTGGAAGGGTCGTGATGGGCTGGGCGGTTACGAACAGTGGGTGGCCGGGGATGAAGGTATAGTCGGCCGCGGCCAAGGTGCTGTTCCGGGTGGTGTTCCTGGTGTTCGGAGGTGGCTGATTTGGGTTTCTCCAGTGGTGGTCGTCGGTTTTCGGCCTGGCTGTGGTAGGGGGTTTATAGTGGGGGTGATGGCCACGGCGGAGGTGGCGTTGCTGGGTTCGGTGACGGTGGTTGGCGAAGGGGTAGATGCTGGTTAGGTGGGGTGGCCATGGTTACGGTGGTGACGACATTTGCAGGGGATCGGTGGCAGGTCGGATTCCGGAAAGATGTTGCGGCCAAGTAATCCTGGTGATGGCCGCGGATGGAGGTGTAGCTTGGCCGAGGAGGATGTGGGCGATGTAGCCGATAGAAGATTCTGGGTTGGCCGGGGAAGAGACGCGGATTATGACTTTGGTGTCGGAGTTTTGTCCGACACCAAGAAGATGAAATTGTACATATAAAATATGGAATAGATTTGGATGGACACAGACACGATGCATGGCATTGTTGTGGTGGTGAAGAATTTTGTGAATATAATGATAGAAATTTGGAGGAGTACCTGCCTTTTATAGGATGTGAAAATTTCCAATTGGATAGGGATTAGGAAAAGATTTAAATCCCTTTTAGATAATTTACCACTAATTTAAATCAAATCAAAATTACTATCCAAATCTAAATCAATTTAAATATAATTGAATTCCATCCTTAGTTTAAAATCAAATAAAATAAATCAAATTCAATTATAGATATTAATTTACTATTTAAATCAATCCATAAAATCAAATCAAGATTTAAATTGCCATAAATTTTCAAAATATGTTTTTTTTTTCCAAAAATACTATAATAATAATTTCGAAAATACATTATATTTACAAATAAACTTAATAAATATTTATGAAATATATATGTATACACGAAGAATATTATTTATTATTAATAACTATTTTTAGGAAAGACTTTAAATAAAATAAATAAAATAATGGACTTGAAAATGTTGGCATGATAGCTAAAATAAATATTACATATATTATTTTGAAACTATAAAAATAAGAAAAAAATATTTTTCTAAAAATATGTACGCTCGCACATATTCGCACTCGTCGAGCAATTACGAAAATAAATTTTCGTGCGCGACGTACAATACGACTACGCGACGTACAATACAAAATTTTAAATCAGTACCAAATTTAATAAAAAATAGTAAAAATTTAGGGTTTTACATTAACCACTACACCACAATCATTTTATGATAAAAGAGGATCATGTTACATATTAGTTCTATTTTAGATACAAGATTATTAATATATATATTTAAATTAATTTTTTGGAGCCCCCGTATTTAGAGCTGTCAAGTGGGCCGGGCCGGGCGACACGAATTTGAGTGGGTCGGGCCTCTTGAGACCATGAACTGTAGCGGGCCGGGCTTGGATGAAAATTTTAAGCCCGGTCGGCACATGACCCACGACACGGTGGGCTTTCGGGTCGTGTCGGGCCAGACCGGGCCGGGCCGGGCCGGGCCGGGTCGCACTGGAGGCCATCATTTAATTCAATTCAGTTAATATATACATATATCATTCATGGGTCTACATATTTTGTATAAATGACTGTACATGGTTGGCCATATATAAGTGACCAAGTGAAGTGAGACATGCACGGTGAAGATTATAGCTGATGGCAACCAACTACGACTTTGACTAAGCTGATGTATGGATGCATTCATGTATGTTGTTGCAGCAACTTGCAACTAATATATATTGAAATGAATTGAATTGAATTTCAATTCAGTTCAGTTCAAACATTCATTTCAATTAATTCACTACTACACTGTATAATCATAATAATAACAGAGGCCACCACCACTTGCACTTGTTGCTTGAGGCAGTGGTACAAAACATATTTGGAGGGCAGAGTGTTTGTTGTGTACATATTTTTCTTTTTTTTTCTGTGAAAGTGACAATATTGCTGTTAGCTGGTAGGATTTGAGACAAATCAAAGAGATTGTGTAGGGGATGTTGTAACCGGGTCGGGCTTCGGGCCGGGCCGGGCTTGGGCTTCGGGCCGGGCCTATATTATGGGCCAATATACATGGCCCGCACGACTCAACATACGGGACCGGGCTGGCCCAGGCCCACGATTAATCGGGCCGGGCCGGCACATGGGCCAATTTTTCGGGCCGGCTCGTGCCGGGCTGGGCCGGCCGACCCAATTGACAA
>JANAVB010034915.1:0-23991 GCA_029216955.1 Iris pallida | reverse complement strand
AACAAGGATGCGTTCAGAGCTGGAAAACAAGAATTTTCTTATCTGTCTGCTAGATTGTCGGGATACGATATTTGGGATGATGTAAAGGACTTGCCCTCCGTAATTGAAGATCCATCGAACAATTGTGTCGAGGGGTTCGGACAAAGCCATAACTGGACCAAACGGAGTATCTTCTGGGACTTGCCTTATTGGAAAGATAATCTTATAAGGCATAGTCTTGATGTCATGCATATCGAAAAGAATGTGTTCGATAATGTCTTCATACCGTCATGGATTTAAAGGAAAGACGAAGGACAATCCAAAAGCAAGACAAACATTGCCGAGATATGCAAGAGTCCTCATCTGAACCTGATACAAAGGGGAGTTGGTGGACAATTAACTAAGCCGGTAGCACAATACACATTGAGCAAGGAAGATAGATTAATGCTCAAGTGGATATCTATATTAAGATTTTCCGACGGCTATGTGTCGAATTTCTAGATGCCATTGATCCAATGAACAAGCAACGGGAATGAAGAGTCACGACTGCCACATGTTATGGAAAGATTACTGTCCATTGTGTTGAGAGAGTTGTTGCCTTCTTCTGTATGGGTTCTGTTGGCCGAGCTATCTACATTCTTTAGGGATATTTGTTCAACTAAGTTGACGAGCACACATGGTTGAACTTGGAGAAGATTGTCTTAACAATTGCAAGTTTAGAGAAATATTTCCTCCGGGCTTCTTCGACAGTATGGAGCATCTACCGATTCATCTAGCATACGAAACCCGTGTCGGTACTCTGTTCATTACGATGGATGTACTCATTTGAGAGGTACATAAAAATTGATATAATTTAAGTTGAATTTTATTTTTAACTACACTGATAATTTCTCTCTAGATACCTACACCACTTAAAAAAAAATTGGCAACACTCATAGGAGGCTTCGATATGCGAAGCATATCTTATTGAGGAGGTATCAAACTTCTGCTCTATTTATTTTGATACTCATGTTAAGACAAATCAAAATAGACCTCAAAGAAATGACGAGGACTTGAGGATGGAGGTAATATTCAATGCAAGGGGCAAGCCTATTGGGGCTAGTAAGAAACGGTGGTTGACTGACGATGAGTTATGCCGCTCACACGATATGTCTTGTTAAATGTGTGACATACAAGTGAAAGATTTAGAGAAGTAAGTGACTACACTTACACTCGTTATAATTTCTAATTTGGTGAAGTAACTAACTACACTTATTCTTACTCTCTACAGTATATTTAAGATAAAGTCCAAATGAGGACACCCGATATTACCGATGAAGGACTTCAAAGAGATTGATGACCTTTCCGTTTCCGTCCTGGTTTCGCAATTCGTAAGTAACCGAGATAATAATTTATGTGGCTACCATTAAAATATGCATCTAAAATATTTAATTATTATATTTGTTTACAGGTTTTATTGCCTGAAATAACACTCACAAATGATAGTATTCGTTATTTGGCATTAGGACCGAAGAAGCATGCAAAGATTGGCTAGGCTATGTCGTTAATGGTTTCAAGTTTAAGGCAACTCAGAATGCTATAAATGTCGAATTTTCTCAATGACACTTCAGTACTAAGGATTCTGGTATTTGCATAAGAGGCACCATCTATGACGACGAGCCGACTTTGACTATTATGGAGTGCTTTAGGATATTATAGATTTACAATATAGTGCCCCGTATGATATGCATATTGTGATTCAAATATGAGTGGTTCGATACACTAAATATCGTTTGGAGAATCGATAAACAATTTGGATTTCGTCGATATAAATCATTGCAGGAGGTGTAGAGGGTTCGACACGTTTGCGATAGTAAGTCAGATATTCAAGTCTAATATACAAGCTACCCAAGGCGCCGTAGAGATCGATTTGACTGGTGGGCAATGTAAGATTAAATCTAGAAATACATTCAACGTTGGAGACTCAGCATACCAAGAGGACAGATCGAAAAGTCCTAAAATTTGGTACAACATTCGGATACCATGGATGTTGAAAATTGTGTGAGAAAAATAGAGGGAGAAGAGGTGATACACAAGACATAGCTGTCAACCAGGGAAGAAAGAGATGTCTTGTTCCAACTATGAGGATGAGGATAAAGAAGAAGAAACTTGATGAGGATGAGGATACAGATGAAGTCGATGATAAGATGAGGACAGGATGAGGATGAGTGAAGCGAGACGAACGATGATTAGATTAAATCAGTATATATTAAAACACTTTCAATTACGTGATTTTAGTTTGACCTCATAAAGCACTTATAACTAACTTATATGAATTCAGTTTAAACTTCTGTATATTCTTGTTGCAATGGCACTCCTAGTTGTTCTTTTCTTTGTGGCGTCATTCGTCGCCCTGCTGATGGCTAGCACTCATTGTGGTGGTGGTGCGGGCCGTAATGTGCTGGTGGTACTGGCCATGGTGGTGGTGGTGGTGGTGGTCATGCTCGTGGTGGTGGTCGTGGTCGCATTCAGCCTTCCCGGGCGGTGTCCCCATCTAGCGAGCCCGACCCGGAGAGTACCCTGGGCACAAACTCATACCGCCGTCGATCTACCCAGGGGCTATCGATACATTTGTCGATGGGGTCTCTATCTGCTAGCGGATCCGTTCTGCCAGCGATCCACCAGTAGATCCACCAGCAGCTGAGCGCAGTGGGACCTGGAGTACCCCCACATTCAGTTACATCCGGTGACTGGCGAGTACATGCGCGGAGCCGCGGATCCGCCCACGCTACCAGAGAGGCCGATGGCGTGTTCCGACGAGCTATGGCCCGCGTAACATGTAAGTAAATTTAAGTTATTTTAATAAATTTGTTTTATTTATTCAAGTTAATAATCCAGTCGTTGCTTCTTTGTAGGTTTTTCCCGTGGATGCTGCCAGTCTTCTAGGGAGATTATTCGGACCAACTACTATGGCCCCTACGTCAATTTCTCTGAGGTGCCCCAAGACTTGCAGTACCCTGGCTCGACGAGATGAGGTATATATATATATATATATATAATAGATATATATATATATATATATAGATATATATATATATATGGTTATATTAATACACTTTAATCAAACATTTTTTAATATTGTGATAATTAAATTTGTATGTTAGAGGACCTACTGGTGGCCCGTCCATCGTGAAGAGGCGATCCGTAAGACCTATAGAAGAGCCGCCAGAAAGAAGATCCGGGATGCGGTTCATGACCTTCGAATGGGCATTCGAAGAAGGGGCTCCGGCAGGACTACTATGAGCAGATGTTGGAGAAGATGGATACTCCTGCCTTCAAGGAGAAATCGAAAAAAGTGAAAGCGAACCGACGGGCTGTGGGGCTACATACGGGGGGTTCAAAGCCCCACGCAGCAAAGCTTGCAGATCTGGTAAGATACCACAAATTCCTTCACTATCTAATTTTGTACTATTAATATACTTAATTAATTAAATTCTACGAATATTTCATAGACCCAACAGGTATTGAAGAAGGAAAAACCTACTGATTCGGTCACCAGCACGATATATTCCAGCATGTCCACAAGAGCAGAAGGACGGGAGCTTCTTCGACGAAAGGGCCAAGGCGACGGATTAAGTAATTACGTTTTATGATTTATTGTTAGAATTTATAAGTATTCAGACAATACTTAGGTAAAACTTAGGATTCTGACAATAACTTAGGTAAACTTAGGATTCAGACTATAACTTAGGATAACATAGGATTTAGATTATAACTTAGGTAACTTATAGTATAATAAACACATTCGTTTGATAGGCTGCGTATCGTGAGGCCCTTAGTCGGATTCAGCCATCTGCTCCCGAGGAATGTCGGCAAAACGACGCCCGTCGGGATGCCCTCTTTTTGGCCACTCGCTACGACGACTTATTCGTAGATACCGTCGGCAGCTATAGGAAAGGGCGTCATGTACGGAGTCGGCTCCCTGGCTAATTTGCACTCGACGACTCTGAGATTTCCACCTCCCCCGCCTCCTCCCGTGGCCCCGGCAGACGATGTTGTGAGGTCCCAGCTTGCACATCTGAACGAGGCGTGTCGGAGATTCGGACGCAGTTGTCCACGTACCTACATCCTTCTACTGGTGCTGCCGTTCCATCTGTTCCCGGTCCGTCTACTGTGCTACCGGTCCTTCTTCCCCGCGGGCATCTTTCTTTGACCCTACTTCCTACCTTATGCCTCTATCGACCCGCATCCTACTTTGACGGCCCTCCTTGACATGATGACGCCAGAGCAGCTGCACCAACTTTCAGGCCATGTCTTGGAGGGATTGGTCGCCATACTTGGTGGACGAGTATATGATACGGGCGCAGCAGGGAGTACCACCACCAGCGGACGATCGCACCCCTCGTCGTTGATGTTTGTATTTTTGGGATTATTTTGTTTGTGTTGGTGGATATTGGATATTTTGGAAAATGTTTAAATATTGAATATTTGTGTGTTTTGTGTGAACAATTTGAATGCTTGAGATTATTTGTGTATTTTGTGTGTTTATCTGTGTGTTGGAATTGTTTGTGTGTTTTGTATATTGGAATCGCTTGGGATTATTTATGTGTATTTGTATATTGGAATTTTGTATATTGTATATTGAAAGTGTGTATATTGGGAATGCCCAGTTTATGCTGTTTTTAAAAAAAAAATTCTAGCTACCGACGGACTGGCGACCAATTTCGGACGGACTATCCGTCGCTAACTAGGGATTCCCAGTTAGCGATTAAAAGCCGACGGATTATCCGTCGCCAAGGTTCTGGTATTATAAAAGATTCACAGGACAGGGCCGATGGATATTCTGTCGGTATGCCATCGCTAGTAATCGATAAAACTTATAGCGACGGATAATCCATCGCTATAAGGCCGACCGATTGGCGACGGTCTAGCGACGCCTCAGGACGGAGTAACGACGGATTATCCGTCACCAATGTTCTAGAAATATGAATAATTTACAGAACCGGGTTGACGGATAGTCCGTCGGTATTCCGTCGCGAATCCGTCAAAACTTAGCGACAATTCTGATTAGCGACGGAATTTGCATATCAGAAACTCTCTAATACGCATTTACCGACCAAATAGCGACGGATATGTCCGTCGATAAGTGATACATCATTACTTCTTTTGATACGTGATTTGATAGTAATCCGTCGGTGAGTCGTCGTAAACTGCACGAGTATGGTTGACGGCAGTCCGTCGCTGGACGACAACTTGCCGACGGATTGTAGTTAGCGACGAGGCTTTTTCCGACGACCTTTTTTAACCAATATCCGTCAACCATCCGTCGATAATTATATTTACCGACAAATTTTTGACGAATATAGCCATCGCTAAATCGATGAATTTTTGTAGTAAGATGAGAATATTAAGGTTGAGTTTGTAGCAGTAATTTAATTTTATTTCTAATAAATCAAAGGGTGCTTGGAAGAGTTAATGCATGTTTGTTGCAAGTGATTATATATTTTTTGAGAATATCATTTCCGTTCAAATTAGGTGGATTTTTTTCCAATATTTTTTGCGTGATTGGATTTATGTCGGTCGAGTCAGATTAGGATCCTAGTCGGATTCGTATTTTGGTCAAGTAGAATTTTGAATCGGGTTTGATGCAGATCTTAGTAGAATTCATGTTTGGTCGGCTCTGTTTGGGATATATTGGAAGGTATGAATATCATATTTTAGTTGTGATAGTGTAGTCATATGATTCATGAGAGAAATATGCTTTATGTCATCTGTATGGCCATGCTGTGTTGTTAAAAATGATTTATTTGCATAAAATAGTAATAAAAGAAAAGAAAATTTTCTATGGTATATTTTAAACAAATTTACTTGATATAATTCTATAAATGTCAGCATGATTGTGATTGAGACATTGGGGTATATCAAATACAACATTATCAAGATAAATCAAACTATTATTAATATATGATATGATACTGGAATATTGTATTGTTTATGACCCATCTAGATGATTCTTCAAATTAGTATTCCTATAACAACGTTATTATCATTGAGTCGTCTTGACCATTGAGCATATAGAATGTTAAAATTTATCCCGACAAGTGCTTCACCTTAGCGAACGCCAGTATTGTATATGTGAGGGAGCAGGTATATGTTGGGAGCTGGCGGCCATGTTTTAGAAGTAGCAGGTATATGTGAAGGAGAAGGGGTTTCCTGTTGCAATGGCAGCGAAGGAAGATAGGGGGTTTTTGAACTGCAACCTACACACACCATATCAGTGTTTGATTGTGCATCATGTGCAACTGAAATTGGTAACAGTCGTAGCCTGGGTAGGCTAACGGAAATTGATCTGCAATAGCCACATCGATGTGAATATGTTGCACACATATTATATGTAGCATGAGCCTATGCAGTGCCACGAGCACATAGAGTAGGAGTCTTGGTATCTAATCCTGCAATTGGTGGATAGCCAATGGGTAAATTTGTGTGTCTAGTGCCCTTGTGCTAGACAGCAGTAATGTGTACTATCAGTTAACTGTATTGTAGCAATAGATTAATATGCAATAGCAGCACATTTGTGTGTCTGTGTATGAGTGCCAGGTATATGGTGATATATGGGATAGGAGATGGCAACATGCAAGGGTTTGGGTAGATAATGGACTGCAGATGTTAAGCAAGAATATCAGGACTTTGAAGAACAAAGTAGTAGCTAGGGAAGCAATGGAACATGGGTGTGTGGGACTCGCAGTATATATGTATGTATGTAGTATGTAGTATATTCGTTTCAATTTTGAAGTTTATTCATATTTACAGATATCTAGAAATGGCTATATCCATGTATCTATGAGATCGTTCGTGGATGCACAACCGCATTTGAGATGACAGGTACGGTGTGCGAGATGAATACATCGCCGGAGTAGAACAATTCCTCCAATTTGTGAAGGCGTTTCCTCAATCCATGGACGACATGGACATTAAGTGTCCGTGTGCAAAATGTCGAAACATGAAATTTCAACCAGAATTGGATGTGACGTAACACTTATACACAAAGGGTTTCCTTCCGAATTACTAGCAGTGGACCACATACGGAGAGCTTGTACCTTTAGCATTCCAAGAGGAGCCTTATATGGAGCCTTATATGAATGTCCATAACAGAACTGGTATCGAAAACGAGTACGTGAACATGGTCTTCGATGCTCCAGGGCCTAGTTTTGATCCATACAATCGTGACGTAGCTGAGGAGGCACCGAATGTCGATGCCGCAAAGTTCATGGAGTTGCTGGAGATTGCAAGGACCGCACTAAGGCTTTTCGTTTGAGACATGAAGGAAAGCCATGCTTCTTTGATTGTCACCGACAGTTCCTGCCGAAAGACCATCCGTACCGTAGGAACAGAACTGCTTTCCGTGCCGGAGCTATGGAGAAGGACGATCGACCACCAATGTGGTCCGAAAAGGACACATGGGAGCAAGTAAAAGAAATCCCAAGTGCTATTGAAGATCCTACAACGAGCAGCCGTTGCGAGGGATTTGGCGAAGATCATAACTGGACCAAAAGGAGTATATTCTGGGATCTATCATATTGGAGCACAAATCTGATTAGACATAACCTTGACGTCATGCATATCGATAAGAACGTGTTTGATAACATAATTAATACTGTAATGGACGTTAAGGGAAAGACAAAAGACAATCAGAAGGCCGGGTTGGACTTAGCCGAAATATGCAGATGCCCGACGTTGCACATGATAGACAACGGAAAGGGGAAGAATTTGCGGCCTATGGCAATCTACCTGCTGGACAAGGAGGACAAAGTGAGACTTTGTAGATGGATCCAGGACTTGAAATTTTTGGACGGATACGTCTCCAATCTAAGAAGATGTGTCGACATAAATGAGTGTAAACTGACCGAAATGAAGAGCCATGATTGCCACGTATTCATGGAGAGGTTAATTCCTGTTGTATTTCGAGAATTATTACCGTCGGTAGTCTGAGATCCATTAACAGAGCTTAGCATATTCTTCAGAGATCTTTGTTCTAGCAAGTTGTTCGTCGATTGTTTAGAGAAACAAGAGAAGGACATTGTGGTAACACTTTGCAAACTTGAGAGAGTTTTTCCTCCTGCATTCTTCGACTCAATAGAGCATTTGTCGATTCATCTTGTCCATGAGGCTCTTGTTGCTGGACCTGTCGGTTATCGTTGGATGTACCCATTCGAGCGACAGTCGAACTACCTGAAGAGGAAGGTGAAAAATAAGGCACGGGTGGAGGGTTCTATTTGTGAAGCATATGTCCTTGAGAAGATTTTGAGCTTCTGTTCCATGTATTTCCAGCCTCATATTGCTATAAACAGAACAAGAGCTCCCAGAAATGATGACGGCCATGAAGATGGTAATGAGGCAAAGCGGAAAGTATTTACTACCTATGGAAAACCATATAGTAAAATGAAAAAAAAAGATATCTGAATGACGACGAGGTTACGGTTGCAATATTATATATATTGCTCAACTGCGACGAGGAAGAAGTGAACAAGCTAAAGGGGTAAGTAAAATTATTTTACGTGCTTCGTTGCTTCTCAATATAACTAATATACCTATGCTTCGTTTCTTTTCAGCATGTTTAAGGATGAGGTAACGTCCAGCAATCCGTACGCAACCGAGGAGGAAGCAGAACAGCAAATGAGACTTTATTTTCCTTTTTGGTTGAGAGCATATGTAAGGATATCTTCACAATTTACTTTTTCTGTACGTATATACTTGCACAGAATAATTAAGTTAGCATCGTTTATTTGGTATTTAGGTTGATCGTCCAGAGACAATCCTTAAGAATGAGTATATTAAAACTCTAGCCAAGGGACCAATTTGTCATGTGAAGACCTGGCCAAGTTACTGCGTAAATGGCTTCAGGTTCAAGTCAACAAATGCTCGAATAAGAGACGACTTCTTGGATCTGGATTCTACGAAGAATAGCTGTTTGTGCATAAAATCTTCAAACTACAAAGACGTCGACCCAGGCAATGACTTCTTTGGCGTCTTACGAGAGATTGTGGAACTGACATACAATTATGCCATAGAACCTTGTAAGATCATTTTGTTCAGATGTTACTAGTTTGATCCGATCCAAGGTCGAGGTTGGAGAGTTAACAAACATGGTCTTGTCGACATAAATTATCGCCGTCAATATCAAGCTTATGAGCCGTTTGTTCTAGCAAGCCAGGCTCAACTAGTTTACTTTACCAGCTATCCAAAATGAGGAGCTGGGAGATCGGATTGGTGGACAGTCTGTAAGACTAAAGCTCGGAATACCTTCGATGTCGACGAGATAGCTTATTAGGAAGACGAACTACCTCTTATTACAAATATTGTCGATGCGGACTCAACGGAAGTTCCTCATGACATGTTTCATCAATTGGAAGAAGTAGAAGTATCGGAAGAGGAAGAGGAAGTTGATAAAAGTGAAGAGGAAGAGGAACAAGATAAATTTTCAGAAGAGGATTGAATATGTTTAATTTTCAGATGTAGTATGGTCTACTTTTGTTGGCCGGTTGACCTAAATTTTTAATGCTTTTATGGCCTAGTGGTCTGGTTTGTTGATTATGACACTTAATTTTTATATATACTTTTGTGGTCTAGCTAGTAGCCTGGTTTGGTGATTATTTTTGTATATAGTTTTATGGCCAGGTAGCTTAGTTTCTATTTCATATTTGTATTTGTTTTAATTTTCTCTAATATTTTTTTTCAGATATGGCGCGACGTGGATCCTTTGGTACCGGTGCTGGTTGGAGTCGACGAGTAGGACGGTCTCCATCTACCACTCCTCCTACCGGGTCCTCCTCATTCCCCCGCACTCCAGTATACACTAGAGATCTAGTCGCCGGCAGTGGCTCCTGTCCCGGCTCTAGTAGTTTCAGGCTAGGGCCTTCTACTTCTACGCTGCCAATACCGTCGAGTATTCCAGAGGCCGACCCCACTATTGAGGAGGAGGCCGAGGCCCACGCCGAGGGCGAGGGCGAGGCCCACGTCGAGGGCGAGGCTGAGGTACAGGTTGCGGGCAGGGCAGGGGCAGGGGGCGGGGCAGGGGCAGGCTGCAGCTCCCATTTGAGACAGATCTTCCGTATCGCCCGGAGGGGGGATCTGAGGTTGGAGATTTGGGCCTATAATCGGGCCAGGCGGTAAGAAAAATTATTGCATTTAATTTGTTTAAATTTATTATAAACTTGTTTAATAAAATTTAATTTTTATTTTACAGGTATTATCCCTCCTCCGTATACCGGTCGGTGGGTACATTCCTGCGGCAGAACTACGGAGGGCCTTGGATCAACTGGAGGGATGTCCCGGCCGACAAGAAGGCCTTCTGGTTTGAGCACTTTTCGGTACATAAAAGTTTATTTTCTTTTAACATTTAATATATTATATTTTAACTTACGTACTACTATGATTTTTTCGGCGGACTTACTTCTTCCCTCCCCACCGCGCCGTTGCTGTCGAGTCTATTTTTTCCAGCGTCGCCAGCAAGCTCATTAGGGACGCGATCCTCGACCAAAAGGATCATGAGCGCCGGGGAGAGCCTATTCAGGGTTGGATCTATGCCGTCGAATGGGCGACAATGAAGAGGAGATTCGAGGAGGGAACCTACAAGGAGAAATCCGCGAAGAACAAAGAGCATGACAGGCGGGGTCGCAGTGGTGTGGTGGGTCACAGTCCATCATAGATTTCTTCACACATATGGTACATATCTCGCTGTATACCCATAATTAATACTTTATAGTAATATATTTCTTTCGACTTAACTGACAAATTATATAATAATTCGTAACAGGTTGACTCGGGAGAGGACCCGAATATGGTGACCTTGTTCCTTGCTACGCACACGAAGGGGGAGCGGTTCGTCGACGACAAGGCCAGGGACACCTACGTAAGTTTTACTTAATGCTAGTTCATTACTATTAACTTTAGTTACGTAGAGAATTCATATAGATGCATGTTATACGTAAGTTTTACTTAATGCTAGTTCATTACTATTAATTTTTAGTTACGTAGAGAATTCATATAGATGTTATTTTTAGGCCGAGTTTTTGAGGCTTAGGGAGGTCGGGTCGACACAGTCAAACGGAGCTGGAGCTAGCACTTCCCAACAGCCCCGGCCGCCGCAGCTCAGTCAGATAATGAGCTATGGATGAGGGCCGTTGGTGGCATGCATAGGGGTACGTACAAGGGTACGGCCTCCTATGTGCCTTCATTGCGTCACAGGCCTCTAGCATCGCCACTAGTGTGCCCGGCCCCGTACAGACTGAGGAGTCACTGTTAGCCCAGCTGAGTATCGATACGCAGATCGCAGCTCTGCGTGACGAGATGACTGCAGAGGATGGCGACGTCGCAGTCACAGCCGTAGCCGTATACAGATGATCCTGCATTTATCTCACGTTTTGAGAGGCTTGAGGAGACGATTGATACGCTGCGACAGATTCTCCGTGCTATGCAGGAGACTACGCAGCGGTTTGGTCGAGCAGATGCAGCAGTTATGTGAGATGGCTACGGAGCGACTGTCGGGTACGTCAGGAACATCGTCTACATCGGCGGTGCACGGAAGGACATGCTCATCAGCCTGTCACCGGAGGAGTATCAGACGATCCTTACGTTGTGACGATAGTCATCTGGTGGCGCTCCTCCTCCAGCTCCAGCTCCGGCTCCAACTCCAGGCGATCAGTAGTTTTGTTTTTGCATTTTTGGACTTTGTACTTTATATTTTTACTTTGTACATATTTGAAGATATTGACTTTGTTCTTTATGTTTGTACCTTATATTATTCGTTGAGGATATTATTTATTCTTTATATTTTTTGTCTATTCTGGAATGTATTGTGCGTGCTGGTGTTGAGTGTTCCACCGAAGGGGTCGGCGAACCCAGGTGTATTTTTGCATTCTGGATTCTGTATTTTGCATTCTGGATTCTGTATTTTGCGTTCAGGATACTGTATTCTTTTCATTTTTAATTTAGCGACATTTTTAGCGACGTTTACACATGTCGCTAAGATTTAGCGACGTTTTGTAGCGATGTTTATATGCGTCGCTACAGTTTAGCGACGTATATGAACGTCGCTAAAATGTTGCTAAGTTGCTGACGTGGCAGACAATCTGATGTCACCATATCGTCGCAAAAATGTCGCTAATGTGTCGCTAATCGGCGACCACAAAGTAACGTCGCAAATAACGTCACTATCTAGCAACGTTATGACCGTCGCAAATTTACGTCGCCATAGCGACGTTTTGCGGCATTTTTTTCGATTAGCGACACGCTTTTTTCTGTCGTTTCCAGGACGTCGCTATAAACATCGCTAACTTAAATTAGCGACGTTTTGGCTGAGATTAGCGACGTTTATAAATGTCGCTAATCTGAAAAAAATTTTGTAGTGCAAGGACGTCACTTTCGTTCAAGGTGCAAGATGAAGAAAAAGAAGACAAAAGGGGGTGTATGAGTTTTATTGAACGTCAATTTAAATTTTGTTGTTGAAGGTGATGATGGAGATTATGCTTCTGAAGATATCGATGATGATGGAGATTCAAATTGCTGACATTGATTTTGTTGATGAACATTTTGAAATTAGCAAATTTAGTTATTTTGGTGTTAGGTTTTTAGGGAGATCATTATTTTGGTGTTTGGTGATTCTGCTGGAAGATTTTGCCAGCAACGAGAAGTACAATCTTAGTGGGCTGGAGATCGACGTCGATCAACTAAGGAATACGGTCAAACTGAAAGACACGAATTGCTGAGATCAGAAGTCAATGTTCGATATATTTTGTTGGTCTACAAGGACAAGGTCATGATACAAATGTGCAATCTACATCGTGCTTTGTGTTTATTTTGGAAAGAATTTAATTAGTAATTGGTGAGAGATTAAACATGAGATATTATTACTATTTTACTTAAATGTATCTAATATATTTTTGTGCATGATTAGCTTCTTGACATTTAAGAAATATTGGATGATTAAGATTTGTTTTTTTTGAATTGATTATGTTATATTTAGGTAATCATGGAGAAAAATTATTTAGAGATAATATTTCTTTTTAGAAGAAAACGCGAGGAGAGAGGAAAGTAGAATTTTTGGGGTTTTGAGTGTTTGGTAAAGATTATGACATACCTCTAATATTCTCGCTTAGTAATTAATAATTTTTGGATTGTGATTTCTTTATTATTATTTTTTCATGATAACAATTTTTGGAATGAGTTGTTTTTCGTGAACAAAACAATAAGGTTTTTTGACAAAATGTTATTATCATAAATGATATTGAATTCTACACCTTGCAGTTTTTTCCTTACTTTCAAAACACAACCTACAAAGCTTTGATGCTCTCCTTTAGACATTAAATTGCAACTACATATACTTGAAAACAAAAGACTTGTGGGGGGTTTAGGAGGGGGACTCATAGAAGGTTAAGTGAGAATTTGTTTAGCCTTTTTTTATCCTTTTTTTTCTAACTTCACAAATTAGGAGGTAAACGAGGAAAAGTGAGAGGATTTGTTTAAAAAGTCATAAATAACCCTTATTTGTCCTATAAATTATCATGACTTTTTTTCTTGCAACCTGCTGCTCTGTAGCTTCCTAATTTTGTCCAGGTGCGTCATGTCTCTTCTCGCTTTCTCATACCTTATTACTCATTATTGATAATAAAAACTGTCCATGATGCAACTTTTGAGTTGATGAGAAAAAAATTCCAAGGTTTTTATGCATTTGTTGATAAAAAAAAAATCAAAATGAAAAAAAAGTTGTTGATGCATCTTTTGATGAGAACGGAAAATAATATGTAAGTTTTTTATGTCATATGTAATAAAGATATTTTAGTAACTATTGTATTTTTTATTAATTCTCCTCCCACTCAAACCTTCAATCAAAGCAAGAGTTATTTAACACACCTCACTTAACTCTCCCTCAATTCCAAGCAAAGTTATATATATGTATTAACTTCCCTCCCCCTCTTAACTTTCCTTCACTTAACCCCACTTAACTCTGCTTATTTTTTCTCCCCCAATCCAAGCAATGAAAGAAGAAAAAAAAAAAGCAGAGTTAAGTGGGGTTAAGTGAAGGAAAGTTAAGTGAGGTGTGGGGCGGAGGGGGAGGGGAGGGGGAGGGGGGAGTGAATACATATAAACTTGCTTGGATTGAAGGAAGAGTTAAGTGGGATGTTGTTAATAAGCTCTTGCTTTGATTGAAGGTTTTAAGTAGGAAGAGGATTAACAAAATAAAGGCTGAATTGCACTTGATACCCTTAACTATTGCATATTTTTAACTTTATACCTTAAACTTTGATATGCATCAACCTAATACCTTAAACAAATAAGACAAAATAACCCCTGTCCCCCACCTCCCCCCCCCCCTCGATTGCTCTACCACCACCCCGTCTAGCTGCTAGGGAGCGGAGCGGGGCGGGGCAAGGGGGACTGCCAGGGGGGAGAGGTGGTAGGGTGCGGCAGTCAGAGGGGGAGGGGGTGGAGTGGGAGGGGGTACTGGTTATGTGGGGAACAAGGGGTAATTTTTTTTTATTTTTCAGTATCAATTGCAGTAAAAAATATTCAATAGTCAAGTTGTTAAGTAAAAATTTTTAGGACATCAAGTACAAAAACTGTAATAGTTGACGATATCAAGTAATAATACAACGTAAAATAAAATAGTTACCAAATACCCTTATTACATTTGGCATAACTTATACAAAATATATGTGGTCATTAACTCAACATATGCATAAATATATATGGTCATCAACTATCTTTCTTCCAATTATTTAATGCAGATTGGTGGGGTATTTTAATACATCAAATATATGTGGACATAAACTCAAAAATGCATCAAAATCATAGACGTCACTTTTCATATATAATTTTCAACGATGAGTAATAAGTAAAAGTGAGAAGAGATGACGCACCTGGACAACAACATGTTGAAAGCCAGAAAGACGGAGCAGTAGGTTAAAAGCAAGAAAAATGGAGGAGAAGACCACGATATTTTATTTGCCAAACAAGGTGTATTTATGAATTTTTAAACAGTCCCTCATTTTCTCTCGTTAACCCCCGATTTGAGGTTTAAAAAAGGAACAAAAGAAGTTCATACAAACTCTCACTTAACCCTCTATGAATCACTCTCCTAAACCTTCACCCTCAAACTAAGCAGAATTTTTTCTCCCTCACTTAACTCTTCTTTAACTCTCTTCACCCTCAATCCAAGCATACCCTTAGTATTTACTTATATGCCTAATTTTGTAAACAAAATTTATAACACCTGTAGAAAAAATCTCATATTGTCATAGGGAGTTGATTATCACGTATATTTTTATAAAATCATAAAAAAATTTGTCGACAAATTTGGATGGTTGTCCCACTAACAACTATGTACTATGCATATATGAAGAGCCCCCAACCATAGACAATTGTATACATCAAAACATTGAACCAACTCTACGGATGATATATGTAACAAAAAAAACTTTAATAAAAATGCCATTACTGTTGCAGCTAATTGTAACTAACTATTGGATGCTTGTGCCAATCAATAATAATGATATCATCTTTTTGTAATTTTATAAAAAAAAACTACTATATTGGGTTGTTAAGCCATCAGACTATTATAAATAGAAGATTTATGTAGAACCCTTAGGGTCTGCTTGACAATTGTTATGGTGGTGGTTATGAGATATTTTTATAGTACCAGTCATGGGCGGTTATGTGTGGTCTGAGTTTGGATGGTTTTAAATAGCGACTTTTGGCATTCAAACCCATGCTTAATAATTCATTAACAAGCGGTTCTAAATGTCTTTTAAAAGAACAAGATTACTATATACCTATATTTAAACAAAAGCTCTCCTAAAGTTTGATTTGTGATGTTGAAGTCTACTTGATGCATGATTCTTGAAGATGTCTTTATGGGGGATGTGTATCATACAATGTTCGACTTGGCAATAACCAAATAGGATTTGCCATGAGTTTGCCATGAAATCAATAATCTGGATTGATTAAGAATTTATACTAATGACCGTCCAGATGAAGATAATCATTATAAGAATGATCGTCTGGATGAAAATATGAGAGACTATCTAAAAATAAGATTTTAAAAACTTAGTGGATGAAGTAACCGTAGTTTGAAGGAAGTAGAAGAGAAATAGAAAATAGGGTAGGGTATTTATAATTAGTAGTTATAATTATATTTTTTGTGGAGGATATAAATAGAATAAAATAATAATATAATAACTCTTACAACCCACCGACTTGGGAGGGTGGTTTGAGTCGACCAAAACCAATTAATTAAAAAAATTGCCAAACAAATTTTTTTTTAATCAATTCATAAATGGTCGGCTCATTTTTTTTCAAACTTGGTGAAAGCACCGTTGCCAAGCAGACCCTTAGAGAATTTATCTCTCCATATCTCTCAAATCTCTTAGTCTAATAAATTAGATTATAACATGTTATCAGTGCGTAGCTCCACCACACAAAGGCTTACAACCATACTATAATCCTAGAACAATACAAATAAGTATGATATAGTTTTTTTTATGATCTAGTATTTTGTGTTTTCTTATTTCTAACAAATGAATGTAGGATTTTCTCTTCTGGAAAGGAGTCCTCCAACTTACATTGCCAGCAGTCTAAGAACCAGAAATATCTTTCAATTTTACAAGATCTTCGAATTTATAATATTGCAACGACTGTTTTAAATATACAGATCTCCCAGGATCAATTAATTAATAATGGATCTCAACAGTTATCTAGATCCTCCTGTATCATTAGCTAGTAATGGCTCTCAAAACCAGTAATTTAGACTCTTCAAACTCTAAGGGTTGTGCCACAAAAAACGAGCAAAAGCAAATTTCTAAATTGTACTTCCACTTCCACCACCAAAATTAACAAAATTTATATAATCCATTATAAGGTGAATTATATTTGAAAATGTAAAAAGCATGTCAAGCTATACATTGTCAGTAGACAATAACATAAGAAACTAGAGCCAATTGAAATGACCAAAAGAAAAATAGTAACAAAATCTACTAATAAGAATGGCTTTATGTAATATTCTAGGCTTGAAATTAGGTTTTACGAATATATATTGTGTGACTAATGTAATCTCTGTTTCGACCTCAAAATTCCTAACCTATAATATATACGCAACCCTAACCTCTATATATGCTATAAACTGTAAACCCTAACCATTAGATACATAATCCTAATTAAATCATTATGAGAGAGAGAGTAGATTTCAGAATAGGAAGATATATATATATATATATATATATATATATATATATATATATATATATATATATATATATATAAAATATATATATATATATATATATATATATATATATATATATATATATATATATATATATATAAAGAGAGAGAGAGAGAGAGAGAAAATGAGTGAGAGAGAGAGATGTAACAACAAAGAGAGAGAAGAAGAGCCATGTGTGGAAGAGACTGCTAGTGGCCGATGATAGTAAGAAAATTTAAAGACAACAACACCGATAATGGGCTCTCGCGCTCGCGAGAGAGAGAGAGAGAGAGAGAGAGAGAGAGAGAGAGAGAGAGAGATGAAGGCAACTCTAGAGGAGGTGAATAGAGTGTGTCACAATTATCCAATAAAAGTAACGCCAATTACCAACTATAAAATAATAATAACAAGTATGGAAAGTAACAGAGTAAGAAGTCTCAAATGTAAACACCGCGATGTATAATGGTGTCCCTTATGGAGGAATAATCCACTCCCAGGTACTCTTGTCCGGTATTAATCCAATATTTGTGAAATAGTATACAACATAAGCTTTGATCCGAAGAGCTTGTCGACTTCTTACAACCACAAGCTTTGATCCGAGCTTTGATTCGAAGGGCTCGTCGACTTCAAACAACCAAACGAATGGTAATTTAAAAATCCAAGCTTTACAACTCTTTGTAGACTTCTAAACGAGATCAGACTTGGCACTTAGAAGGCTTAGGAGAGTTGTTTTTTGATAGAGAAGGTTTCTAGTTCAGAATGAATAAGGTTTGCAAGTGAGAAATGATTGAAATTAAGTGAAATATATGGCTCTTTGTAGGGTAGTTAGGGGACCAAGTTCGGTTTCCAAACGTTCAAAAATATGAACGTTGGAACCTATTCTTATGGAGGAATGAGGAATCAGGAATACCGAGTCACAAGGACCGAGTTCAATCAGTTCGTTCCGAGTTCGATCTTTGTACGACAAAAATAGTTTTTGGCCAGTTGGGTCTAGTTTAAACTAGACTATGGTTTGGATTTTGATTGAGCTTTCTAATGCCAGTACGACTCGATGTATAATTGGTCTTATAAAATAAACAGAAAATACAGAATAAAACATAAGGACACGAACAACCTGCAGACTTATTGAATGATGACCTTTTTCTTTGACGGTTTCATCCAAAGATAAATAGATTTGAAAAATCAGAATATTGCGAGAGCTTTACCCTCGAACCCCCATGGGGGACTCTACCCCCTCGACCTTCTTTTGCTGACCGGACAGCAGAACCTCGAGTGCGAGGCTCCGAAGACGAACAAAGCAATACTAAGTAGCAAAAATGATACATTTAGTACATATTTGGACAATGATAAGTTTAAGTATCAACATGATAGTGATTTCATGAATATTAGTGATATCATAATGTTAAACATAATATTAGTGATAAATTTAGTACATATTTCGACTCGATGAATATTAGTGATTTCATGAAAAAATGCGTTCAAACACCTAAAACCACTTATATACTGTTTGAAAGCCTAAAATGCCAAAAAAAGTTTTTTGCATTTTACCCTTTAGTAAGTGCAAACTCATTATAGTACTAAAGTTAGTTGTGCTACTACGAGCTTGTGATTGTTTTAAGATTAGAATTTGAGTGCATCAATAGTTATGTTCATAAGTATCTCCTAGGTTTTCCTTCTTCCTTTTATCTTGATCGAACTTCATCTCATTCTCTTCCTTGAATCTTGCCTTGGCTTTCTATCATTTAATATCATCTCAAACCTTTATCTCATGGATTTACTCGAAGGTATGTTTGATAAACCTATTTTGACAGGAGTGTGAGAACTGTCGCAATCCGATAGTCATGGAATCTTGAGTTTGTTGCAGCCATACGCACTAGACTGCAGCCATGTTTGGGATAACATCGTATCAAAGGGAGTATCCAAAAGTACTTTTAACGTACTATTTTTCATAACTTTGGGTATTTTCCACCGGACTTTTGGTGCCTAAGAAGGTGTTAACTAGGCACCCACATCAGGATGGTCAAACCTCTCGATATTTTTATGTCCTAAAGACGTATAACATCGACATAGGCGTAACCATTTTTTTGGGGCTGGGGTGGACTCTAGCCCACCCAATTTATTTCCGTATTTCTTCTTCTTCATCATATGACTCAGCCTACATCCAATCCACTCTAGCCCATTTCAGCTCAAATTTCTGGTTCCGCTCTTAGACGTTGGCTCATTTTCTCCCGTTCGATTACATACAGTTGTTCTCATTGGATTTTCTGAGTCAAAATTTTGTTGAAGCCTATCTACATATGTATATTCCCATAGATTCGCATTAGCATGTTGTCAGGGCCGGCCCTGAGCTGTTAGGGGCTCGAGGCGAAACTTTCAAAATGGGCTCCCATACATAAATGTAAAAAAAAGGTATAAATAAAACAAATTTTGTTGTAGTTAAGATTTGAACCAATGACCTCTTAAAGACAAAGCTACCATTATAACCACTACACCACAATGTTTTTTGTTAAAAAAAGGCACATGGTACATACTAGTTCTATTATAGATAGTCCCATGTTGGTGCCCTATTCCGTCAGGGGGCCCTGGGCCGTCGCCCGGCCTGCCCTGGGCCAGGGCCGCCCCTGCATGTTGTCACAAGACCGATGTTCATCATCCCTGGAGACTTATGTTGACCATTCCTAAAGATTGATGTTAATTATTTCTAAAGATTGATACAGATTTATTATTGAATTGTGCATACTAAAAAAGTGTGCACTAAAAATGTGACACTAACCTCATGAAGATCCAGTAAAAGAGAGGGCTGTTAAAAGAATCCCTTGTCCTCTAATTACGTAGCTTTACATAGAAAGTAATTTTCATGGGTTAATTCCAAATCTTCCGTGTATTTATATCTGTGAACAGTCCACATATTAGTTGTACACAACCCACACGTTCAATCCCCCCGGCGATACCTACAAGGAAAACTCTTCCCCTCCAAATAAAGCCAAAGGAAGAACATAATCAATCATTAGAGGAAAGTCATTATTTTCATTAACACCCTCAATTATTCCTCCCCCTCTCTATTTATGCCACCACTCTTAATTCCAATTTCATAGAAGAAGAAGAAAAAGAAGAAGAAGAAAGAATTATGAAGGCCATCACTCTCTTGTTCGTTGTCCTCCTTTTCTCCGCCACCTTCTCCCAAGCCACTAGGTCTATAGCACATGAGCCTACAATCAAGGTACTATTTTTCGTAACCTTTGGTTTCATTATTCGTGTTGTATGCATTACACCATACTTCTATCAAAAACACATATATGTGTTTGTTTTTTCATATATATATATATATAGCGCAAGTGGCACGAGGGGGGGCCCCTTCCGGCGGAGAGACCCGGAGTCGAGCCCCCCCTCTCGCACTAATCTGGCTGGATGGTGTCGACGGGGTTAGTGGGGATGTACGGACATATCAAATATATATATATATATATATATATATATATATATATATATATATATATAAAATATATATATATGCCGTTTGGTTTTGTATTGTGGAACAGGTTTATGTTTCATGGGCTGGATTGAAATATAGTTGTTGAGATTAAAAGGTGGATCCACTCATTGATTTGATATTATATTGATTTGATGTGTACTTTGGCTTGGCTGTTGTTTCTTCTTCGTAGGGAGTTGATAAGTTGAAGGAGGGGGATACTGAAGGGTGCGAGGAGGGTCCTCAGAATTTGTGCTTGAAGAAGAGGACTCTTAATGCTCACATCGACTACATCTACACTCAAGAAGATGACAAGCTCAAGCACTGATGAATGATTCCTCACTCGTCACGTGCATTTTGATTTTGGGGGCTTAGGGCTTAATTCCAACTATCATCACATGTAAAACCCCATGTCTCATTGAAGTAATTAATAATTATAATAAATGAAAATTATGTTTTGGTAATGCTAGGTTCAATTCTATGGGCATTGTGGATTGGTTTTGTTGGGTGATGGAAGAGAAAATTGAGGACTCGAACAGAATCTGTTTCTAGTCAATCAGGTATATAACATGTCCCTAATTGGTAGAAGGAAGCCGACTTCATTTTCGGCTACTTATATTATTTAGTTTTTTTTTAATATGCATAAATTAAAAAAAAGTTAAAATAAATTATTTAGTATATTATCATTAGATAATAAAATAAATTATTAATGCATAAATATATTTTTTAAAATTTATCACAAAATCAATATTATTTAGTATATTATAATTAATTTTTTTGTAATAGGCATTGATTTAAAAGAAGGAAAATAGGTCATCAATAATTAGTTATTAATAAAAGTAAATCAATTAACTGATTCATTTTTTGTTGATATTAATTGTTAACATATAAAATTAAAAAAGTTAAATAATAGTATTATAAATAATTTAAACATTGTTTGCTAATAAATTTTTTTTGTTATTATTATAATACTAGTATTATATATGCATGTGTGTTTAGGGGTGTGCATCGGTCGGTGGTCGACCTATTTGGTCCCAACCGAAGTCGAACCGAAGTTAATCGGTTTGAAAATAAACAAACCAAACCAAACCAACCAAATGGTCGGTTCGGTTTTAAAATCGACCGACTTGGTTCGGTTTGGATCGGTTCGACTTGGTCGGATTTGTTCACATAAAAAATTGGACTGTATATATTTCTTTTATGAAACCTCAGTCAACTTCCACTTTGCAACAGTAAATACAATTCAGCAGCTTCAATTCAACTTGCGCTTTGCAGGTGGAGAAAAATGCCAATTATACATAAAAAATCATATACATTCAACCAAAAGTCCCTTTCATGTGTACATGAGCAATTAGAAAAGAATAGGAGCCGCCAGCACTCCTCTTTGAGACTAGAGAGAGAGAGCTCTTTCAACTTTAACTTGATAAATAGTTGTGATGTGAATAAATGAACCAAACCTGTATAATACAACCCAATGAGCCCATACCCAACCGACCAACCCTAATTATTTAACAAGATTTTGGTTCGGTTCGGTTCGGTTTAGACAGTTTTTGGCATAACCAAACTGTGAACCAAATCGAACCGGTCGGTTTTGAAAAAATTGAAGCCAAACCAAACCAACCGAACCATCGGTTCGGTTTAAAACCAATCGGTTCAGTTTGGCTTGGTTCAATTTGGTCGGTTTGACTTAATTGTGCACAGCCCTACGTGTGTTGCACGTATTTATTATTTATAGATTATTGTTAGGAAGATTAAAAGACACTTTGAGATGATGATGTTGATGAGTTGGTTTAACTATGTTCCTTTAAATTACTTACCAAGTAACATGAACTCTTCGATTTGCATAATACATTAATTACTCTAGACTGCAACTCTTAAATGATGGTCCGTGAAATTTATTGCATCTATTTTTTTAATTAGTATATATACTGAAGGGTTATTTTGGAAAGAAAATTTTACGGTGAAGCCTAGTTTTCGCATTATATAATAGAATAGATTTTTTTTTATTTTACCCTCTTTCCTAGCTGTCTAAACATTGGAAGTGTGAATTTGATCACTTTCATGTTACAAAATATCACCTATCCGAACATTGAGTCACTTTCCGTAAACAATAACTAGTATGAAATTCAAAAGCATACACATGTTATTTTGCCAAACAAAAAGTCACTTTCATACTTCATTATACTTTCAAGCAATCAAACAGTCCCTAAGTGAGTCGAACACATTCGCGTGCTCATTGATGATTTATGAAAGAAGGACGGCACTGGATTGTATCTCTTTTGTGGATTCAATAAAAAAAATTACTAAGATCACTACCAAAAGTAATAGGGGCTATCACGTGATAGGAAACATTATTCTTTAAGTTGTAAAAGTGGTAAGAGGTAACACACAATTTGTTTGGGGGTAAACACTATTTCAAATGTCCAAATTCAACTTTCTCTCAAACAACTTCATCTTGCTCTTGTAACATTCTCCTCTTTCCAACACTATTATTGGTGGTTTTGGACCTTATTACAGGGATTTACAATCTTTATAAATCGTGAAAATTAGGTTGGGGACGGTGAAGGACTGTCAGGATTCTGTACTTTCAGAATCTTGACAATTCTATGAGAGAAAACTCTGTGTCTTAGGACTGTCAGTTCTAACTATCAAGTCACTGTTAGTCCCGGGGCTTGATCAAAGATGGTAGACTCAATGTCGAGATCAAAAGTTCAAACAAACGTTCCCCTTCTGATTATTCTCGAGATCCAATAGGAACACAATAATATGAATCTGATTACAAAAGCAACAATAATCAGAAAATAAATCTCACGTTCTTCCTCGCAATCGTAGTTGCTGACGGACAGAACTGAGGTACAACTCAGATGAAGAAGAAGAAGAAGAAGAAAGAAGAAGAGAAAAGGTTCTTGCAGGGGTGGTTAAGATCATCGTTGCTCAAAGCAAGATTCTCCCCAACACGATCTGCTTTCAAGAACCAGCAAGCTCAAGAAGAACTTCTGGAACGCTCGTAAGTCAATATTTGATACTTGAACGAGCTTTCTGGACTTTACAGACTCCCTTAACTCTTTCTTGGTGCATCCTTCAAATGGGGCCAAGGGGCTCTATTTATAGAGTGGAGTTGAGACTTCACCTCTTCTCCTATCCGATGTGGGACTAAAATACCAATACTCAAATATAGAGTTTGATATTTTAGATCATCCCACAATCAGCATAGAAGTGTGCCAGTCCACGCCTACCCCCGAATACTTCCGTGCATGCACGGGACATCCTGGAGTCCGTGTCCGAGTCCGAGTTCGCACAACAAAAA
>JANAVB010034914.1:0-46025 GCA_029216955.1 Iris pallida | reverse complement strand
AGTTGCTAGACCGCAGATTTATTCACCCTACGTCTCTCGTGGGGAGCTCCCGTATGGTTCGTGAAGAGAGGATGGGTCATTGCTGCGGCTATGCATCGACTATCGGAACTCAACAAGGCGACCGTGCGAAACAAGTATCCTTTGCCGCAAATCGACGATTGTTTGACCAACTGCAATGTCATGCCCGCTCCCGTAGGAGCGAGTCCTCGCTAAGGCGTGATGCCGCACGAGCCTAGATTGCGCTCGTGCAAGGCAATTCCATAACGGCCGATTACATCGGCGGCGACGGGGTCGTCGCCCAGAAGTCCAAGCAGAAATATTGAATACATTACAGCGGAATTTAAAGAAGAACACATGAACACAAGTCATTCAAAAGAATCTCTTTATTAATATTGAATACAAGATTACATTTGTGGGCGCAAGGCCAAATTACAATGTCTCTCGTGCTCACTTTTCTTCATTTACAAGTCACTCTGCTCTCTCTCATCTCTCGATACAATACTTGAATCCAGCGGAAGCTTCGGAAGGCGATGTCCATACATTATGTCCTGTATAAGTCTTCAATCCACGCGGCCGCACGCTTCGAATCGCCAAGGAACTCCGTGCCTCGACGCATCCAAGCGAGCTCCGTGCCACGAGCTTCTACCTGTGCCTGCACATGAAACACTGTGTGGGTGTCAGTACCACTGTACTGGTGGAGTGAGCTCCTCGCCCACCCATACAAAACCTACACGTTCATTTACTTTGTGCAGCTTAAACCCCTTTTGATTGTCTTTCTCGTCTTGCCTTAGGATCAATTTTAGGACCGGCGCCTTGGCGCAACTTGTGTATCAGAACCATCCCGTGCTTGTAATGTCAACGTTAACTCATTCTTTGCCTCTAGACCCCCTTTTTGTGCCAACAACGTAACCTATCAAGTCGTGTTTGCCTTACGGCCAAAATCAGGGACGCAACTACACGAAGGACTCCATTTCCTTACCTCTAGACCTTTCTCGTGCTTGTATTGTCGACGCACCGACTTATACTTATCTTTCGTGCCAAACTCTGGGACGTAACGACTCGGTCGTGCCATAACTCGATTCATGCTTCAATATCTCCGAGGCAGTGCCTTCTTGCTTAGTCTCGCCTACACTTGTGTTGTGACAACGCGGCCGTGCCTCATATTTCGAGGTCGTGCCTAGCAACTCAACGTAACTTCACACAACTTGCCCTACGGCCCTTTTTGACTTAACTCGCAACAGCTCAAGCCTAACTCATACAACTCTATGCCATCAACTTAACACTCGACGCCACATCTAGTGCCGAAGCACGCCGCCTTCTCGCTGTAGCCAAATCTTAGGCTCAGACATTGTGTCTTTTTAACTCATACATATTCAACTCAATCCAAAGGCACGCACGCGGATTGCCGCCCGTGCCGACACATCTATATGAAAGGTTACTGGTATTGACTAGCCATAGTGGACATAGCCTGGCATTCGGGACCCTTGCACCGCCGGTTGCGATCCTCGATGCAAGTCCCCGACCTACCGGTTGCTTCATACCCAGCTCGGCTATAATCTGTTCTTCCTAGGCCGAGTCGGTGCCCATGGCCCAGGGCTGCCGCTCGAAGAACCATCGCCCTTATCGACAAGTTGTCCATGACCACGCGCCTACGCTAACTTCTAGACTTAACGTAATGCATGGTCTCATCATCACTTAGTTCCTTTGCTTTACTCTTTCCTCTTTTCACACTTCTTTTGCAGAGCCCCAAACCAGGGTTGCCTCGGCGACTGAACCACAGTCCGACATATTTCCTCTCGGCGACTAACCATCGCTTAGACTTAACGTTCTTTGAACTCTGGGAACAGCTACTGCCTAGCCTTTCAACTTAACTTGAACATAACGTGTTTCCTTAAGTATCGACCGACCGTGGATAACTTTCCACTGAACCCACCGTGGCTCGTGCCTCTAAACCGACTCGTGTTCTACGCAACGCTGTCGCCCAAGTCATACTTCATATGACGGGCCTTAGGGTCGTGAGACTATTTATCTTGACTACCGCAGAATGAGCGGGACAGCACGTAGAATAACTTAGGTCGACCGACATAACTTTGCCTAACTCACTCAAGCCTACAACATAACCCAAGGGACGAGCAAAGGCTATGCCAAGCCTTGCGGGACAGGACCGAGCATGCTTTAGTAAGCATTTGTGCGGGCGACGCCTATGACTTAGGCTAACTCTCAGCTTTTGCATCGAAGACCAACTTTCCTTCTCCCAAGCCACAGGACGAAGGACCGAGTATCATTTTCAAAGCACACCGTGCACCAACTCTAAGCCGACCGTGGGACGTTTTCCATGTTCTAACTCGATTCAAACCGTCGGGATTATTCCCTTAGCTATGTGGATGAGTAGCTTTTATTTATCAAGCCTAACTTGTGCAAGTTGAAAACACGATTTATTATGTGAAGGCAAAGATGAGGAGAGTTCACCGAAACTACCCCACCTGAGCGATGTCTCCGAGCAAGCCGTTGCAAGGCTAAGTCCGAACGCCGTCGGCGTTTCGATTCCTCCGATTGACTTTGCGGGACGGGGCACTACATGCAAGGCGTGTCAGTATTTTCAAAAATCGATCTTCGCTCAGGCTATCATCAATTGAAGATCAAGTCCGACGATATATCGAAGTCCGCCTTCTGCACTCGATATGGTCATTACGAATTCCTCGTCATGCCGTTCGGTTTGACGAATGCCCCGGCCGCTTTCATGGATCTGATGAACCGAGTCTTCCGACCTCAAATAGATAAATTTGTAGTCGTATTCATCGATAATATCCTTGTCTACTCAAAGAATCGGGAAGAGCACGCGGAACATTTGAAGACGGTACTACAGATTCTGCGTGAAAACAAACTATACGCCAAGCAGAGTAAGTGCGAGTTCTGGATGAGTAGCGTGACATTTCTCGGGCACGTAATCTCTGCCGAAGGTGTCGCGGTGGACCCAAAGAAGATTGATGCGGTGGTGGATTGGAAACGACCTGCCTCGGCTAGCGACATTCGGAGTTTCCTTGGCTTAGCGGGCTACTACCGTAGGTTCGTACGAAGCTTTTCAAAACTAGCGTCGCCTCTGACTCGCCTCACCCAGAAGTGAGTAGTATTTGAATGGAGCGACGACTGTGAATCCAGCTTTCAAGAGTTAAAGCAACGGCTCGTCTCGGCTCCAATCCTTGCACTTCCAGACGGTCCCGAAGGCTTTCAGATATTCAGCGACATGTCGGGAACTGGCCTCGGGTGCGTACTCATGCAGAGAGACAAAGTCATCTCCTACGCTTCACGGCAGTTGAAGCAGCACGAGAAAAATTACCCGACGCACCACTTAGAATTGGCGGCGATCATCTTTGCATTGAAGTTATGGCGACACTATCTCTATGGTGTGGCGTACATAATCTACACAGATCATAAAAGCCTGAAATACTTGTTTATGCAACGGAAACTCAACCTACGACAGCGACGATGGCTTGAACTCATAAAAGATTACGAGCTAACGATCGAGTATACGCCGGGCAAGAGAAACGTGGTGGCCGACGCACTTAGCAGAATGTTTATGGGAACACGGGCCATAAACAAGGAAATACGGCGAGACCTTGAAGCGATGGGTATCAAACTCGGAATTGAGTATCGACACCTGCACCTAGCTCAACTGAAGTTAGGATCGAGCCTGCTTAGCAAGATAAAGACCGCACAGGAGGACGACTCATTCCTGAAGAAGATGCGCGAGCTGATTTCAACGGGAAGGGCGACTGACTTTGCGGAAGACAGAGACGGGACGGTGCGATTGCAGGGAAGGCTCTGCATTCCTGAAACTGCCGAACTCAGAAAAGAAATTCTGATGGAGGCGCATTATGCAAAGTACTCGTTACATCCTAGGAGCACCAAGATGTACAACGACTTGTGCACAAACTTTTGGTGGCACGGCATGAAGAAAGACGTGGCTACGTTCGTATCGCAATGCATGGCGTGTCAGCAAGTGAAGACGGAACACCAGAGGCCCGACGGAGAGCTGCAGAACATCGCCATTCCCGAGTGGAAGTGGGACAATATCTCGATAGATTTTATTGTGGGATTTTCGAAGACGCGCGCGGGGAATGATGCGATTTGGGTCATTGTTGATAGATTGAACAAGTCGGCTCATTTCATCACAATTATAGTAGGATGGAGCGTCGATCGGTTAGCGCAAATCTACGTCGATGAGATTGTTCGACTGCACGGGGTGCCGGCCTCATAATTTCGGACAGAGACGGGCGATTCCTATCGCATTTCTGGACGAGCCTCCAAGCGGCGATGGGGACCAAACTGAACTTTAGTTCGGCGTACCATCCCCAAACAGACGGTCAGACGGAAAGAGTCAACCAGATTTTAGAAGATATGTTGCGTCTATGTGCGATCGACCTGAAGACTAGTTGGGATACGTATTTGTCGCTCGCGGAGTTTGCGTATAATAACAGTTATCAGTCGAGTATTCAGATGGCTCCATACGAAGTGCTCTACGGGAGGAAGTGTCATTCGCCGATATGCTGGGATGAAGTCGGAGAGCGACAAGTGCTCGGACCGGAACTGGTGGAGCAGGCCGTCGAAAAGGTCCGCTTGATTCGAGATAGACTCCGCATCGCACAAAGTCGACAAAAGTGCTACGCAGATCTTCGTCGACGACCGCTACAGTTCTTGGTCGGGGACCATGTGTTTCTGAAAGTAACGCCCATGCGCAGAGTGATGCGGTTCGGTGTTAAAGGCAAATTGAGCCCGAGATTTGTAGGCCCCTTCGAGATCATTGAGAGTGTTGCGACGGTTGCTTATCAGATCGCACTACCTCCTGTCTTAGCCAATGTGCACGATGTTTTTTATGTTTCACAACTTCGAAAATACATGCACGATCCAAGTCATATGGTTAGCTTCGATCAGTTGGAGCTACGTACTGACTTGTCTTACTCGGAGGAGCCTATTCAAATTTTGGACTGCAAGGAAAAGGTGCTACGAAATCGGTCGATGTCCTTGGTTCGCGTGCTTTGGCGGAACCATACAGTTGAGGAGTCGACGTAGGAGATAGAGGCGGAGATGAAGGAGAAGTACCCTGCATTGTTCGTCTAAATTAAGGTCCGACCCTTGTTCTTAAGTTTCGGGACGAAACTTTTTCTTAGTGGTATATTATGTAGCACCCCGCTTTCGATAGGCGACGGAACTTCATAATATGCTAGCGCCGAGTCAGATCGACCGGAAACTTAGATGGCCATTTGACTCGATCGCTAAGCTTGGTAAACGATAACGCCTTGCGGCATCGATTCAATTCGATTTGGAGGGAAGATACGAGAATCGATCCAACAAATGGAATGACTTCTGTTGGATCAAGTCCTAGATGCAGCGGGCTGCGTCTCGGCGTGCGAGCTCTCTATAAGAGTCCCTTCGACGGGACCGGACCGCTGTATGGTTTTCTTGGAGCTTTGCCGCTGGGCTTGATTGAAGTGCTTTCGCGTCGTTTTCAAGGATGCAATTACAATTTCGATGCAAGGAGGAAAGAAGAAAATCTAACAAAATGTTGATGCATTGCAGGAGCTCGCGTAACTAAGGATTGACGTTGCGTAGCGCTTCGACGACCTACACGAAGCCAAGTAATCGGTAGGTGATTCGGCCTTCTTTTCTATTCTGTCCCGCAAACTTATTCCTTGCTTCGAATCCATTCAAATCGAACGATGCCAAGTTAATTGCATGCCAATCCACTAAGTCAAGAACTCGGGAAAAACGTATCGATTTACAAATACAAGTTTTTCACATAAACCAGAAAGTTTAAGGTTTACGGAAAAAGATAGACTATTTCAAGTGCTGCAAAATATTATGAAATATCGATGGGTTATGATGCCTCGGACAATTTGGCACCTACGGGACGCTAAATTGGAGTACGGCTTGGGGAAAATGAAACGTTGCATGTGTTGGGGGAAATGATAATGTCGTTCAATACTGTCCGTGCTATACAAAACTGGTTGCATATATAAACTGTTCACGCATTGGCACGGTCATGGACAGCTTGTGCACAAGTTGATATTTTCCTCGAATCGATATCCGGGGCATCAGAATCGACTCGACCTAGGGGAAAGGATTAATCGTGCTTCGGCACTGATGCATTTCGGACCGTCAGTCAGGCTTGCAACCTAGACTGAGCGGGACGAAATGCCATTGAGATAGTCCCATGTGATGTGTAACATCAATTACCGCATATAAGATAGTAGCATGCTCACCTATTGTCTTATGCAGGGTAAATATTATCTCTGTTTTCATGCAGGGACGAGCACGACCGTGGTAAGAAATATGAGAAACTGCTATGTTAAACTGTATGCTTTATTACGCAAAGATGGCTATCGAATATGAACTGAATTCATTTAGTTCTAATAGAATGACAACTCTAAAGCATGCCTACCCTAACAATCAGAGTCGGTTTAGGCGAGTGGGTTCGTCTCGTCCACTTAGCAAGTGTGCTAATCCCATTCCCCCAATTTCCCCAGGTGCGACGGGCACGTCCAACTAAACTGGAGCTGAAGTACGGAGAGGCGTTTTGAAGCTCTTCCTATGCAGAAGTATTTTGCAGCCAATTCAAGTCGATGGCTTTGTATAAAGGGGCGAATGTATGGGACGGCAAGCGTTAGTTCAGGCAACTTGTCGAATGTATCTTCTTTATGTTTTCAATTAATGTAGCCGCGACGGCATCCAATATAAATTACGACTTGCACTTTATTGCAAGCTATGAATGAAAAGCATTTCTATCTTCCTATACTGCGTCTTATATTCTGATGTAAATTGTGAAGTTTCGACTTGGCGTATTAATATCAAAATCAAAAGATAACCATTTGAGAACTTGTCATCTTGCCTTGCACGAGCGCAACTCCAGGCTCGTGCGGCATCACGCCTTAGCGAGGACGATCGAATCGGCAAAGTAATACCGGGGACGAACGGTTTATCGACTCGGGACGTGACATGCCCCGACCCGCAAGATGCCTTATGATTGATGGTTGGTTCGATGAAGCCTTGTTGTACTTGGGAATATGCGAGGATCGCTTGGAAGGCTATGCGATCGTGGCGGGAATCGTCCTATAAATGTGAGTAGTGTTGAACCCTTCAAAGATCCTTTAACTTCACGCTTAAAATAAAGGATAGAGTGCTATGTTTTTTATTGTGTTGCTCAATAACACCTTGTATGGAATTTGGAAAGATAATGAAAGATAACAATCACTTGAACGTAAACTGTTGTGGCTAAATGAATTGTATGCTTGTACGATATTGCGATGAATTACATGACAGGTGAAGGCAAAGTCCCAAATACTTGGGCGGTGAGTATATCGAGCTTTGGCTCAATGAATAGATAGCAAAAAAGATGTTAAGACCGAAGAACTGGGCAGTGAGTACGCTTGAATTGTATTCCAATGAATGTATGCTAAGTCAAAGGAATTGAGCGGTGAGTACATTGAGTTTGGTTGGAAAGATATATGGTATCAAAGATGTGACAAAAGGATTGGGTAACAACATTCTATTATCCTGTTGCCGATGTAGAATATTGATTACGCCAAGACCCTGGTTTGGACAGATGATAATGTGAGCATTGGCTCACGGCAAGATGGCAATATGAATGAGAATGGTGGCTGAATTACTTAGTTTTCCTTATCATGCATTATATGTTTCTTCTTAGATAAGTTACATATAGTTGCATGGTCATGGACAACTTGTCGACAAGGTGGTTTCTCGAACGGTATTCCTGGGCCATGGAACCCGGTTTGTCCTAGGGGAAACCAATACTGAAGTAGTAGCAGTGCTGAAGTAGTAGCACGGTATACAGGACTTGCAGTGGGGCTAGCTACCTGCACTGGCAAGGGCGCTGTATACCTGTAAGTCGGTCCAAAATGGCCTGTCGCCAGTAACCTTCATATAGATAGGTCTGGTGCTAATGATGTCTTATGCAGGCAGAGTAAGTTATTACTCAAATATAGGGAAGGATGTCGGCTGTTGGTAAGAATCACCTGAACGGTGATATTTATATTGAATCATGATATTATTCCTAACAATGTCTTATGCAGGCAGAGTAAGTATTATAAATGTACAGGGATGGCTACACGACCGTGGGTAAAAATCACCAAAGGGTGATAAAGTATGCTTTAAATTATGTTGGCTATGAGGATTGCATGCTTTACTTCTTGTCGGTTATAACATGAAATTGACTCTAAGGCAACGAGAAAGACCACTGTTAATAATGTTCTGTAACATGATTACTTAGTGTTGTCTTCTTAGGTGAGTTGGGCCAGCACCGCTCGCCAGTACATTGATGATTTACTGACCCACGTTGTGGGCAATATTACAGGTGTTTGCTTGGGGGAAATCCTGTGAATCAGTGCTTGGCCTCGATGAATCGGATGGGTGTATAGAAGCTCTTCTTTCATGACGATGTCTTCTGCTATACAGGACATAATGTATGGAACAGTGAAACTCAGTTATACCAGTGAGATTGTAGCCAAATTGGCAAGTTCATTATAAAGAAGTCGGTATATTCAGTTGTAGCCAAAGGGCAAGTGTATACATTCAGTTGGCTATTCAAGAGTCTTGTAATCAATTGTAAACTCTCTATTCTGCTGCAAGTCTTGTAATCAATTGTAAACTATGTATTCTGCTGCAAGTATTGTAATCCATTATAATTATCAATAAAGAGATACTTTTTTTTCATATCTTGTGTGACTTCAATTTATCTGCTTGGTTTGCTGCGTTCTCGATGTTTTCTGAAAAATACCAGGAACTGTAATGGTTTTGCCTTGTACAAGTGCAATCTAGACTTGTACGGCATCACGCCCAGTGGCTAGTTTTCGATCCTCCAGGATCGGGGCGTGACAGTCCTCATCCTTCGCCATCATCAATCCATGAAATCACAATTCAGATTATATCAAACTTTTGTTTAATCAAGCATTTCAATCTCAATCAATCAAATCGATAAAATATTTGCCGGCATAATAAAAATATTTACAGACTTATTGTATGGAACATTCATCTCATTGACGATATCAAGCAGGCAAGGAAATTTCGATCAGGAGAAAATCTTTGAATTCAATCGAATCAATTGGCCAGAGAATCGTATTGCTCTGATACCATTCTATCACGTCCCGATCCCGCAGAGTCCTTTCGTCCTCGCTTCAGGCTCTTTGGGACCATTCGTCCTCGCTAAGGCGTGATGCCGTGCAAGCCTAAGTTGCGCTTGCACAAGGCCAAGACCTGAAGCAAGAAAAGATAGACAAGATTGACAATACGCAGCAGAAACGTATCACAATATTGAAGCAGCAGTGGACATTTTTCAGAATACAAGCATTGAATGCAATGGTAACAAGAAACAATTCTCTTTATTGATTTCATTTGAACAGATTACAAGCTCTCGATTCTCTCTGATATATTGTTACAATCTCTCAGAACTTACAGATTACAATGATCCGTTCCCATACATTACATCCCTTTATATACAAAACCAACTCTTGCAACAGATGTCATCTCTTGGCATCTCTTCTGATTTCTGGCTCCTGAGGATGAGGCACAGGCTATCGCTTCAGACAATCCTTCTCGATGCATAGTGCATGTATGCAGACTGATGGTGGGTCAGTATATCACATACTGGTGATTGTGAATAAGAGCTACATTTGTCTGAAACGATCACTGTTCATTTAGTGAGAAAACGTTTCTTGTGATGTGAAATTGCTACTTTTTACCTATGTTCATTCCATGCATACAGAGTCAGTTTACATCTCTTTTGAAAACATCTTTGAAAAGCCAATATTTTAGTTCATTTCAAGCATACAAAGGACTAATCATTTCAAGCACGATGATTATTTATTTGTGCGGTGCGTAGCGTATTCATGAGCATATCATTTCTGTCGAGTAACGGTTAGGGTCAATGACAAGCATGATACATTATCTTTTCTTTAGTGGAACATATCATTCATGGCAAAAGGTTAATCTCTACAAGCATTTATATAGGAACTTAAGCAACACATGTACATCACTTTATAGTGACTCTTACCATAGCCGACGGTCCTTTCCTGCATAAGACAACGATTAGCATAAGCATAATATATCGGCACCCGTGTGGGACCATTTGCAATAAACATACCGGTACTTATTTTTACCTGGGGCCCTCTGCGATAAACATACCGACACCCATTTTTACATGGATGCCCACTGCGATAGACATACCGACACCCATTTTCATATGGATGCCCTCTGGTTAGACATACCGACACCCATTTTCACATGGGAGCCCTCTGTGCGATTCTTTTTTCTTTGATACAGAGCCGAAGCTCCTAGATGTTTCATCTCTTTATAATACGTACAAGTCCGTCTGTACATATTTGGCATTTAGAAAATCTTGAGTGACAAGCAATTATAAATCTGTTAGAATATAACAACAGTTCTATGCAGATATAACATGGTATTCTACCTTGAAAGCATACATGTTCGGAGCGTACAAGCAATCTCTTCTCTGTTTTTAGCATGGCAACAGTTCTTTGATTAAAGGCAACATCTCTACTTTAGCATACAGGCATCAGTTCATTTCTTATTAGCATGCAACAATTCTTCTTAGCATACAGGTTAACTCTTTTCTTGCTCTTAGCATGGCACATGTGAAATCTCTTATAAGCATACACAAAGGTCACCATCTTGTTATTAGCATGACAAGGTTATCTTAATCAAGGCAACATTCATTTCTTAGCAAGGCAACATGTGATTTCTCTTAAAGCATACTCGATGATTTACCATCTTGTTATTACAAAAGCATTCAATCAAAAACTCAGATTCTTATTAACGTAAGCGAATCAGCAAATGAGACTTCGTCCACTCACCCAGATCAATCGTCTTCTGTTGCAGAGCCAGTAATCCAATCTTTCTGTCTATCTAGTGCCTTCGCGGAGCGGGGCACTACCCCGACACTCGAATAAGCCTAAGTCATAGGGTCGCCCACTTGAATGCTTGAAAGCATGTACGGTCCCATTGTTTGCCCCAACGCTTGTATGACCTAAGTCATTGGCGTCGCCCGCATAAATGCTTAAAAATGCATACACGGTCCCGTCGTCCAAGGCTTGGCATAGCCTTCGCACGTCCCGTGAGTTAAGTCGTCTTGCACGGCTCGTTGGCTTAAGTCTAGGCACCCGAGAACTTGGTTGTTCAAGTCAACCCCGTGCGTAGCACGTTCCCTCGATGCGAAGCTCGACATAGCCTTTGCTCGTCAAGTTGCTGCCCGAATTAGTTAGACAAGAGTTATGTTGTGCTATCGAAGCCATTCTAGTACTGTCATGCTCTAGCTACGGTTGTCAAGTCGCGTAGTCCTTTGAGAAAAGGCTCATCGTATAAATATATGACTTGAGCAATAGCGTCGCCTATAGAACCAGGTCTGTCTAAGGCACGAGCTATGGTAGAATTAGTAAAGAGTATGCCATGATCAAAGGAAGTCCATGTAGTGCCCCGACCCGCAAGATGCCTTATGATGGATGGTTGGTTCGATGAAGCCTTGTTGGACTTGGGATTATGCGAAGGATCGCTTGGAAGACTATGCGATCGTGGCAGGAATCGTCCTATAAATATGAGTAGTGTTGAACCCTTCAAAGATCCTTTAGCTTCACGCTTAAAATAAGGATGAGTATGCTATGTTTCTAGTTGAGTTTGTTCAATAACACCTTGTATGGAATTCGAAAAGATAATGAAAGATAATTAATCACCTGAACGTAAACCGTTGTGGCTAGATGAATTGTATGCTTGTACGCTGTTGCGATGAATTACATGACAGGTGAAGGCAAAGTCCCAAATATTAGGCAGGTGAGTATATCGAGCGTTGGCTCAATGAATAGATGGCAAAACAGATGTTAAGACCCAAGAACTGGGCAGTGAGTATGCTTGAATTGCATTCAAATGAATGAATGCTAAACAGATGCTAAGTCCCAGGAATTGGGCGGTGAGTACATTGAGTTTGGTTGGAAGATTTTGGTATCAAAGATATGGCAAGGCATTGGGTAACAACATTCTATTATCCTGTCCCCGATGTAGAATGTTGATTACGCCAAGACCCTGAATTGGGCAGATGATAATGTGAGCATTGGCTCAAGGCAAAATGGCTAGATGGCTAGATGGCAAGATGGCAATACGAATGAGAATGATGGTTTGCTTAGTTTTCCTTATCATGCATTATATGTTTTCTTCTTAGATAAGTTGCATATAGTTGCATGGTCATGGACAACTTGTCGACAAGGTGGTTTCTCGAACGGTATTCCTGGGCCATGGAACCCGGTTCTGTAGTGCCCCGCTCCTTGCGGTCCACTATGTATTACCTACGGCTTGTTGACTCAGTCATGAACTAAGTACTTGGTGAAACCTTTGCCGGTATCGATTGATCACGGATGAAATGCAATGAACCTTTCCAATTGATGGATTGGCTTCTATTAAAATGAATCCAAGAGTTTTGCTGAATGTTTTCTTCGCTGCTTGGTTTTGATGAATGCGTTTTCGTGTTGGTTTTCGATGATGTGTTTTCATTGTTCGTGCATTTCGTATTCATTTCGAATCTTGAGAGAAAGAGACGAAGTATGCTAATCAACTGTTGGTGCCATTGTAGGCCGCGTGAATTGTTCGTGAACGGCGCGTGAAGTCCCTCCTTCTCTCAACTAAGATTCATCTCGTGAGTTACTTCAACCGAACAGACATTGATCTGTACGTCTAAGAAAAATGAGCTCTAGTCTACTCTGTTGCCTTGTCCCAATGATCAACGATACCACATCCACAAAAGATAAGAGAAGATAATTGAATTGAATCAAATACAAGAATATGTGTTGCTACTCTATCTGCTCGATAAGAATGATCATCTGCTTGTCATCAGTATGCTTGAAATGTAGACCTGTACAGACGAACTTGTACATGTTGAGATAAACCTGAAGGCACGAATCAAACGTGTCGTATACCTGTGCATAAGTCCAAGTGTGTCTCATCTGATAGAACGGCTAGAGCATGTATTGGTCTCGGACAACTTGTATACAAGGAATTATTTGTCTCTCGGGTGGTATCTGGGGGCACCTGGAACCGCTCGGCCTAGGAGAGATTATGAGCACACTGGGTGCAAGGACCCATGTTAAAAGTGTAGCCGAATATCTGTGTCCTTAGCGACGAGCTGAACCAAGAGTCACAGCGGCTAATCATGGGGAAAACCCATGGACCAACATGTAGAATAGTCCACCTGCATGACCGAATGACAACTTCAATATCTGCAAGAATGAATCATGAATTACTCATTATGCAAATTGTGCTAACGTGGTTTTGTGCAGGGATGACTGTCGGCGAGGGTAAGTTGCTATGATATATTCTATCTGTCATGTTCTTATGAATTGTTAAAAAAGAACCTAGACAAGTAGAAAGATCACTAGTAAATGTTAGCTCAACATATTGATTTAGTGCAGAGATTTGCGAGTTCAGCCAAAAGCCGCTCGCCAGTACATGATGTGTGCTGACCCACGTTGTGGGCATCCTTTTCAGTAAGCAAAAGGAGACAGGGGGATTTCAAGTGAGGCACGAAGCTCGTCTAGCCCAGTAGAGCTCGTGGATCGCCTCAAGTTTACTTTCAGTCAATTGCAAGTTTCCATTTTCATTCCTTTGAAGGTGTCTTTCAATTCCAGCTTGTAATAAAGGATATCATGTATGGGCATTGTGGCTAATTTCAAAAGAGTATTTCAAAGAGAATCTTGTAGCCAAATTATAAGGCAAATCTGAGTTGCAAAGCTTTGTACTTGTATTCCTATCAAGCTATGAATAAAATAAGTATTTCCATTTCAAATCTCTGTGTCCAACATTTGGTTTTCTGCAATGGGTGCGTGCGCGTGTTTTGCTTGACTAATGGGTGCGTGCGGTGTTTTTGCTTGACTAGTTTGTTTTGTGCAGGTACATGGCCTTGTGCAAGCGCAACTTAGGCTTGCACGGCATCACGCCTTAGCGAGGACGATCGATCCCGCAGGATCCAAGCAAGACGGACGACCCTAGCGGGATTGGGGCGTGACAAAGTGGTATCAGAGCACAGTTTTACGTCCTTGGCCTCTTGCAAATATCGTTTTCAAAAAGTATATAAAGTACTTTGACGGCTTTCAAAAGTGTCCGGATTTTGAGTTATGAAAACCAATGCCCATACAATAAGTCCTAATATTTTATGAGACTGACAGAGTTACACTATTTTGTAGAGAAATGGCTCCTCCTCGTGCATCTAGCTCGACCGATCCGTAGAAAGATCATGAGAATGTTAGAGCTGCAAAGGCAGGATAGTGAGGAAAACAACCAAATACACCAGGCCCGAGCGGCTGCCCAACAAAAGTAGTTGGATGCCCTGACCCAGCTTGTCACGGCGCTTGCGGCAAATCGAGATGCCACCGCAGCGACGGAACAGACGGGACCGCCCGAGATCGAGCCCGTAGAGGGTGATGAGCCCCAGCCGGCGCAAAGGCACACTGTCTTTAGGCCAAAGGACTTTTGGACGCGAAACCTCTGGAATTTCAAGGCAGGACGTCACCCGACAAGGTGATGGACTGGATTGATAAAATAGAGACTCTGTTCGCTTCATAGGAGTTCCAAGTAGCAAAAAGGTAGTTTTGTGCCTATGCCTACGGCTGCGGGCGAAGGATTGGTGGAAGACGAAGAAGCGGCGGCGCTACTCGCAACGGCTAGGAATGGAAAGATCTCATGGGCCTCCTTCAAGAAGGCATTTCTGGATCAATATCTGCCTCCAGCCATGAGCAAGAAGATGGAGGATGACTTCATCACACTGAAACAGGGGGAGATGTCCGTGGAGGACTATGAATCTGAATTTGCTAAGTGGCAAATTTTGCCGCTGCTTGGCTCCCACGGAACAGTCTCGCATAAATCGATTCGTTGATGGTCTGAATTACGACATCCAGTTAAGTGTGCTAAATCGAGAATGCGGTCCTATTCTCAAGCCTTTGAGGCGGCGCTTCAGGTGGAACAGTTCGAGCAGAAGAAGCGTCCAACAAAGCTGAACAGTCGGAATCAGCCCGCCAAGAGAAATCATGACGGAGAGAAAAAGACGATGGGAACCACAAAATGAGACAATCTTGTTCCTATTACGGTCGACGAGGACATGCGAGTGAAGAATGCGCTTTGCGAAAGGTTGGTATACAGTCACTTGGAAAGCATGGACACACCAAGGAAGACTGTCGTTCTGCAAACCATGCTTGTTTTCGTTGTGGCCAACAGGTCATGCCATCCGAAATTGCCCGAAGAGAGAGAATCGAAATAGCGATGACACTGAAGAGCGTGGGCCTCCAGGCCACCGCCCCTTCGAGACAATCCGCAGAACCAGCCGCAGCGGATTAATGGTCGCGTCTTCAATCTCTCCACGTTGCTTGACCCAGAATGCAACAATAGTGGAGGTGAGTTTTGTTTCTTAAGTTTTGAGGACAAAACTTTTTCTCGGTAGGTTATTATGTAGTGCCCCGCTCCTTGCGGTCCACTATGTAATACCTACGGCTTGTTGACTCAGTCATGAACTGAGTACTTGGTGAAACCTTTGCCGGTATCGATTGATCACGGATGAAATGCAATGAACCTTTCCAATTGATGGATTGGCTTCTATTAAAATGAATCCAAGAGTTTTGCTGAATGTTTTCTCTTCGCTGCTTGGTTTTGATGAATGCATTTTCGTGTTGGTTTTTGATGATTGGTTTTCATTGTTTGCTTTCATCGCATTTCGCATTCATTCCGAATCTTGAGAGAAAGAGACGAAGTATGCTAATCAACTGTTGGTGCCATTGTAGGCCGCGTGAATTGTTCGTGAACGACGCGTGAAGTCCCTCCTTCTCTCAACTAAGATTCATCTCGGTGAGTTGCTTCAATCGAACAGACATTGATCTGTACGCCTAAGAAAAATGAGCTCTAGTCTACTCTGTTGCCTTGTCCCAATGATCAACGATACCACATCCACAAAAGATAAGAGAAGATAATTGAATTGAATCAAATACAAGAATATGTGTTGCTACTCTATCTGCTCGATAAGAATGATCATCTGCTTGTCATCAGTATGCTTAAAATGTAGACCTGTACAGACGAACTTGTACATGTTGAGATAAACCTGAAGGCACGAATCAAACGTGTCGTATACCTGTGCATAAGTCCAAGTGTGTCTCATCTGATAGAACGGCTAGAGCATGCATTTGGTCTCGGACAACTTGTATACAAGGAATTATTTGTCTCTCGGGTGGTATCTGGGGGCACCTGGAACCGCTCGGCCTAGGAGAGATTATGAGCACACTGGGTGCAAGGACCCATGTTAAAAGTGTAGCCGAATATCTGTGTCCTTAGCGACGAGCTGAACCAAAGAGTCACAGCGGCTAATCATAGGGAAAACCCATGGACCAACATGTAGAATAGTCCACCTGCATGACCCGAATGACAACTTCAATATCTGCAAGAATGAATCATGAATTACTCATTATGCAAATTGTGCTAACGTGGTTTTGTGCAGGGATGACTGTCGGCGAGGGTAAGTTGCTATGATATTCTATCTGTCATGTTCTTATGAATTGTTAAAAAAGAACCTAGACAAGTAGAAAGATCACTAGTAAATGTTAGCTCAACATATTGATTTAGTGCAGAGATTTGCGAGTTCGGCCAAAAGCCGCTCGCCAGTACATGATGTGTGCTGACCCACGTTGTGGGTATCCTTTTCAGTAAGCAAAAGGAGACAGGGGGATTTCAAGTGAGGCACCGAAGCTCGTCTAGCCCAGTAGAGCTCGTGGATCGCCTCGAAGTTTACTTTCAGTCAATTGCAAGTTTCCAGTTTTCATTCCTTTGAAGGTGTCTTTCAATTCCAGCTTGTAATAAAGGATATCATGTATGGGCATTGTGGCTAATTTTAAAAGAGTATTTCAAAGAGAATCTTGTAGCCAAATTGTAAGGCAAATCTGAGTTGCAAAGCTTTGTACTTGTATTCCTATCAAGCTATGAATAAAATGAGTATTTCCATTTCAAATCTCTGTGTCCAACATTTGGTTTTCTGCAATGGGTGCGTGCGTATGTTTTGCTTGACTAATGGGCGCGTGCGTGTTTTTGCTTGACTAGTTGTTTTTGTGCAGGTACATGGCCTTGTGCAAGCGCAACTTAGGCTTGTACGGCATCACGCCTTAGCGAGGACGATCGATCCCGCAGGGATCCAAGCAAGACGGACGACCCTAGCGGGATCGGGGCGTGACAGGTTCGTCCTAGGGGAAACCAATGCCGAAGTAGTGGCAGTGCTGAAGTAGTAGCACGGTATACAGGACTTGCAGTGGTGCTAGCTACCTGCACTGGCAAGGGCGCTATATACCTGTAAGACGGTCCAGGATGGCGTGTCGCCAGTGACCTTCATATAGATAGGTCAGGTGCTAATGATGTCTTATGCAGGCAGAGTAAGTTATTACTCGAATACAGGGAAGGATGTCGGTTGTTGGTAAGAATCACCTGAACGGTGATATTCATATTGAATCATGATATTGTTTCTAACAATGTCTTATGCAGGCAGAGTAAGTATTATAAATGTACAGGGATGGCTACACGACCGTGGGTAAGAATCACCAAAGGGTGATAACAGTATGCTTTAAATTATGTTGGCTATGAGATTTGCATGCTTTACTTCTTGTCGGCTATAACATGAAATTGACCCTAAGGCAACAAGAAAGATCACTGTTAATAATGTTCTATAATATGATTACTTAGTGCTGTCTTCTTAGGTGAGTTGGGCCAGCACCGCTCGCCAGTACATTGATGATGTACTGACCTACGTTGTGGGCAATATTACAGGTGTTTGCTTGGGAAAATCATGTGAATCAGTGCTTGGCATTTATGAATCGGATGGGTGTGCAGAAGCTCCTCTTGCAAGACGATGTCTTCTGCTATACGGGACATAATGTATGGAACATGGGAACTCAGTCATACCAGTGAGATTGTAGCCATATTGGCAAGTTCATTGTAAAGAAGTCGGTATATTCATTTGTAGCCTAGAGGGCAAGTGTATACATTCAGTTGGCCATTCAAAAGTCTTGTAAACAGTTGTAAACTCTGTATTCCGCTGCAAGTCTTGTAATCCATTTTGATTATCATAAAGAGATACATTTCTATATAAATTGTGTGACTTCAATTTATCTGCTTAGTTTCACTGCATTGTCGATGTTTTCTGAGAATTACCAGGAACTGTAATAGTTTTGCCTTTACAAGTGCAATCTAGACTTGTACGGCATCACGCCCAGTAGCTAGTTTTCGATCCTCCGGGATCGGGGCATGACATAATGGTATCAGAGCACGGCTTTACGTCCTTGGATTCCTATTCAATTTGTTTCGAATCAACGTTGCTACTAAGATGATTCTAAGCTGCTTCCGCGATGATTCAAAGATTGCTTCCGCGATTATTCAAAGTTGCTTCCGCGGTGAATCAAAGTTGCTTCCGCGAATACTCAAAGTTGCTTCTGCGATGAAATCAAAGTTGCCTCTATGATGATTCATAGTGCTTCTGCGATTGTTCTGTGTTGCTCCCAAACTATTCTATGTTGTTCCCTTAACTGAAAGTCCGTTGATCATTCTAACCTCTCACTGGGTGTTCCATACAATAAGTCTAAATATGTGGGCTGTGATATGTGTGCTGTGTTGAATTTCTAAAAGATTCCAAAAAGAATAACAATGATGTGATACGTAAGTTTATGATGTATGTTGGGTCTTATGTGTGGGATTCTTTGAATCGATTGTTATGCAGCAATCGACAGTGGGTGATGGCATGGTATGTTGGAACAGAATGTGCATGGATTTCAGTGAATGGGAATCGACAGAATCTTGAGTCGATATTTGTGGTCAGCATAACCACTGCAGGATGGATTGTCCATATTAGACGTTGGTTTGATGCGAGGGAATATTGTGTTGGGTATGGCTTGAGCTCTGAGTGGTATATTGCATATACCCTTGTCGTGATAAGATGTTCCTTGACCCTTGATGTGTTGTGATTTTGTGATTGCCTTACCTATTATGGTATTGGGTGGTATCGAATCGTAGCTGAGCATACGATTGATACATGTTGGCTAGGCGTGTTCCTTGATTGTTAAGTTGGATGACCTGTTGTGAGATTTTGATGTGTTCAGATGGACCATCGCTAGACCTTGTCGGTTAGCATTAAGTTGGGTAATAAGAGAATTGAGAATATGAAATGGATGCCTTGGTTGGGAAAGAAAAGAATTTCAGATTCAGGCGAGTACTTGAATCAGTTGGGTAGAAGGATTGTAGGCTTGGTAACGATAGTGTGGTGTTGCTATCGAATGATTTTGCGGGAATAACTATGGACCGAATATTGAACGATGTTGGAATTGAGTATAAGAAATTGCATGTTGGATATCGATAGAACTGATGGTAATGTTAGACGCTTATCGGGATGTTGCGAATGATTTAGAAGATACAGAGAGTTGTATCGACGACCGAAAAGTTAGAGAATGGGCTTGTGGAATAGATGATCTTAGCACGTGGTGCAGTGTGCTTGAAGAAAATTGACGTCCCGAATTAACAAGTTATGACCCTTGACTAATGGCTGGAATACAAATAAGTATCGAGGTGCAGCGATATGTAATAGACCCTGTCAATAGATAATGTTGTCGCATGGATAGCAAGTTTGGTGGGATATAGAATTGTGAGATTATGACTTAGCTAATTAAGTTATGTCATATGCAATTGGATGATTGAAGTAAGAATGCTAGATGATTGGTGCCATAGAGATTGGATCGGTACATGAATAGTAAATCTTCTTATGGAATCATAAGGAGATGATACAAAACTAATATTGATGGTTAATGTGAATTGCTAAGAGATGTCCGTGTTGGTGTTAGAAAATTTATAAATGATGCCTCGAAAGAAATATGATTATAGTTGCCTGACTTTTGTTGGTTAAAAGAGTACGGACCGTATCGATGATCTAAGAATGTGGGAAACGATTATGTCGCGAAGAGACCGTAGGAAAGAGATCATAAGTGATAAAGTATTGAGATAACAATGTCGGATGATGATTCAGAATAGTTGACCCGATTGAATAGACATATGAGTACGATATGAGGATGTAAGTCGGATTGAACAAGTGATGCTATGTCTATGCAAGTTAGAAATTGAAATCTTGGATACTCGATTAAGGAATTTTATATGATAGCTTCGAGATTAGCCCATAGAGTTGTGGGATAGAATTATTGGATAGAATTGTCGGATAGATTTTGTCGGTTGCGGGTAAGTCTAGAATGAGACTTCGTTGGGTATGACTCGAGTATGAGTACGGGTAGAAAGACTTGACCATAGACTGTTGGCTAGTTGCCTAGATTGTCGGTTGGTTGCCTAGATTGTTGGCTGGTTGCCTAGAGTGTCAGTTTGTTGCCTAGATTGTTGGTTGCTTGCTTAAATCTCAGATTGGTTGGCTATGTTCTTCAGTTGTCCGTGTTGGGTATAAGTTCATAAGATTGGGATGGTGTCCCATGTCCCTAAGTTGGTCAGACCATAGAGTTGCCCTATGTTGAGAATTGGTTGCCTCTAAGATAAGAGATAAGTATGTCCCTGATAGCTACTCATCTCATATGGGTTAGCTGAATGTCTAGTTTAGCTTAGATTAGCTGACCGTAGAGAGTTGATTGTATGCTAAGTTGACTATTGGAAAACCGTAGGATGTCCCTATTGGTGTTGCGTGAGTATAGTTGGAATGAATAAGATATGTTGGAAGGTAGGCTTTGGAATTGAATAGATATTTGGGAAATTTTGATGTTATAATGTTGGATGGGATGACGGATCATGTTGGTTTTGGAAATTGAGTTGCTTTGGTTGAAATGTTGGGAATTGTTAGAACTGGTTGGATTGGTTGATTGATATTGAGCTGCAAAAATTGTTGGTAGTGCTTTGAGATAGTTGGAATAATTTCATTGACCGGATCAAGATTGAGGATAAGTGTAATGACGGAATTGGATAGTGCATGTAGCCGAGATCGGCGAATGTGAATATGAATGACCCTCAAAATTAATGTTGCTGGAATATGATAGTTGCCTATACGAGAGGATAATATGTTGGCTTGATCAATACGAAGAAATATTTAAGTACAATGAGAAATGTTACTAGAGTAGGATGATGGTACAATTTGATGGATGAATCATGATCGAGAAATTTACAAGTTGCAAACAAAGTGTATGGATGCGAATGATGATGAGTACAAGATTTGATCAACGAGAATCGGGGTATCGAAATAAAATATGGCAATAGGATTTATCAATTTTGGTGGCATGGATGACAATGAACTTGAAAGGAATACTTGATACATCTAAGTCGGAATATTTTGGAAATTTTAGATCGGTTGAGGAAAATTTCTCGAGTTGGAATTGGCAACATCTGTTGCGTTATTGGTTGGTCGGGATATTGAATAAACAAGTGGGATTATAAGAGATGCTTGAAAAGAATTACTGATGTTCGAAAAGGAAGGTATACCGTAGCTCGTTCGTTTTTTCTATCACTGAACTTGGCTGAAGTGCATGTATTTCGGGGACGCCTAAAATATGTGTATGATTCCAACTAAGTGGTATGCTGAATTCAAACGAAGCCATGGGAAGGATTATCATGTGCTAAGGATTTGCACAAGTGTCGGAGGAAAGATCAAGATGGTAAACTATGTTGAATCAATTTGGGATGCTGTAACGAGATGGTACATTACTTGAAAATCATTCGAGAGATTGCGGAGAAATAGTAAATGGTGTAAGTTGATCGTTGAGAAGTTTTATGAAGAGTTGGTTGAAATTTTGGGGATGAGTTTTGTTTTAAGTTTTGAGGACGAAACTTTTTCTGGGTGGTATATATTGTAGTGCCCCGACCCGCAAGATGCCTTATGATGGATGGTTGGTTCGATGAAGCCTTGTTGGACTTGGGATTATGCGAAGGATCGCTTGGAAGACTATGCGATCGTGGCAGGAATCGTCCTATGAATGTGAGTAGTGTTGAACCCTTCAAAGATCCTTTAGCTTCACGCTTAAAATAAGGATGAGTATGCTATGTTTCTAGTTGAGTTTGTTCAATAACACCTTGTATGGAATTCGAAAAGATAATGAAAGATAATTAATCACCTGAACGTAAACCGTTGTGGCTAGATGAATTGTATGCTTGTACGCTGTTGCGATGAATTACATGACAGGTGAAGGCAAAGTCCCAAATACTTGGGCAAGGTGAGTATATCGAGCGTTGGCTCAATGAATAGATGGCAAAATAGATGTTAAGACCCAAGAACTGGGCAGTGAGTATGCTTGAATTGCATTCAAATGAATGAATGCTAAACAGATGCTAAGTCCCAGGAATTGGGCGGTGAGTACATTGAGTTTGGTTGGAAAGATGTTTGGTATCAAAGATGTGGCAAGGCATTGGGTAACAACATTCTATTATCCTGTCCCCGATGTAGAATATTGATTACGCCAAGACCCTGGATTGGGCAGATGATAATGTGAGCATTGGCTCAAGGCAAAATGGCTAGATGGCTAGATGGCAAGATGGCAATACGAATGAGAATGATGGTTTTGCTTAGTTTTCCTTATCATGCATTATATGTTTTCTTCTTAGATAAGTTGCATATAGTTGCATGGTCATGGACAACTTGTCGACAAGGTGGTTTCTCGAACGGTATTCCTGGGCCATGGAACCCGGTTCGTCCTACGGGAAACCAATGCCGAAGTAGTGGCAGTGCTGAAGTAGTAGCACGGTATACAGGACTTGCAGTGGGGCTAGCTACCTGCACTGGCAAGGGCGCTGTATACCTGTAAGACGGTCCAGGATGGCGTGTCGCCAGTGACCTTCATATAGATAGGTCAGGTGCTAATGATGTCTTATGCAGGCAGAGTAAGTTATTACTCGAATACAGGGAAGGATGTCGGTTGTTGGTAAGAATCACCTGAACGGTGATATTCATATTGAATCATGATATTGTTTCTAACAATGTCTTATGCAGGCAGAGTAAGTATTATAAATGTACAGGGATGGCTACACGACCGTGGGTAAGAATCACCAAAGGGTGATAACAGTATGCTTTAAATTATGTTGGCTATGAGATTTGCATGCTTTACTTCTTGTCGGCTATAACATGAAATTGACCCTAAGGCAACAAGAAAGATCACTGTTAATAATGTTCTATAACATGATTACTTAGTGCTGTCTTCTTAGGTGAGTTGGGCCAGCACCGCTCGCCAGTACATTGATGATGTACTGACCCACGTTGTGGGCAATATTACAGGTGTTTGCTTGGGGGAAATCCTGTGAATCAGTGCTTGGCAGTTATGAATCGGATGGGTGTGCAGAAGCTCCTCTTACAAGACGTGTCTTCTGCTATACGGGACATAATGTATGGAACATGGGAACTCAGTCATACCAGTGAGATTGTAGCCATATTGGCAAGTTCATTGTAAAGAAGTCGGTATATTCATTTGTAGCCTAGAGGGCAAGTGTATACATTCAGTTGGCTATTCAAAAGTCTTGTAAACAGTTGTAAACTCTATATTCGCTGCAAGTCTTGTAATCCATTTTGATTATCAATAAAGAGATACATTTCTATATAAATTGTGTGACTTCAATTTATCTGCTTAGTTTCGCTGCATTGTCGATGTTTTCTGAGAATTACCAGGAACTGTAATAGTTTTGCCTTGTACAAGTGTAATCTAGACTTGTACGGCATCACGCCCAGTAGCTAGTTTTCGATCCTCCGGGATCGGGGCGTGACAGTCCACGCGACTGGTTGTCGTCAAGATCGGTCCCGTTACTTGGGAGTCTCGCTATGTCTCGACAAAAAAATACGCAAGATCGGTCCCGCTACTTGGGAGTCTCGCTAAGTCTCGATAAGTCCCGCATACGAGATCGGTCCCGCTGCTTGGGTGTCTCGTTAAGTCTCGATAGAAAGAAGTAAAACATGGTCATGTTAAGGAAGGATTTGATAGATCGAGTTGAGTATGCATGGTCATTGGACAACTTGTCGACAAGGTGTAGTCTTCTCGAATGATCGCCGGGGCACCGGGATCATGTCATCCCGGGGGAAGCGTGTCATGCCCCGATTCGGGGAATCACTCGCTTTGCTTCGATTCACGCCGAATCGATCGCTAAGGCGTGATGCCGTACAAGTCTGGAGTTGCACTTGTACAAGGTTAGAACATGCACATTTATATCATTTCATCACATTTAAAAAATAAAATAAGCCACAATTGTGAAAACATTGAGTAAGCGGAATAGGAAGAAAAAATATTCATTTTATTGATGATTGTAGTCAGAATACAACTTTTTTCGATAATATTTGAAATGCCTTTTCGGCTACATTGATTCATGAAAGGAACTACAACTGATAGGCTGCCATGAAATAATTTCCCGTTCCATACATCATGCCCCTTTAGTACTTTGAAATATAAGCAGCCATCTTTGAAATCTCCGCAATACTTTGTACGTCTTTAGGGAAAAACAACTTGAAAGGAAACAGCAGTTCAGCAAGCTTTAATTGTGTTGTGCGCCCGAGCCTTCTCCAGTACCTGTGGAGGAGGGGTCAACACATTATAACAATGCGCTGGTGAACACGTTGGCCCACTCAGCTAAACCAACATTTTATTAATGACAAGCATTTTAAATATATGAACTTATAAGGGACAGGCAACATTTAGAGTAAATGACAATTCAAATGACATGGTAGTTCATAAAATCATGTTTACTTTACCATTGACCGAATCCAGCTTTCCTGCAATAGATACAAGATAATAATAATATACTTACCATCCCTGCATAAGACATTGATTAGCATACATTCCTACGATGTGACCACTGGTGATGTTAAACCATATGGACTCTTTTCATTCATTCATTTGCATTTGTGACTTTAAGATAAAAAGATGACAGCACAGTAGGGAGCTAGCCTCTATGATGCCTCGTATTACTCATGTTCCCCAAAGCACTTCATTATTTCCTCCTAGGCCGAATCGGTACCGGTGCCCCTGTACCGTTCGAGGAAATTATTGCTCAATCCTTGTATACAAGTTGTCCATGGTCAGGCGAATGTGTGTCCAACTCGATATACACAGTGTACATAGAATATTTGAAGTAATAGGCAACATGATCATTCTTAGCATTTCATAACCATTATTCTAGGCATCAATTCAATTATTTCAATGTTCAGTTCATTGCAGTGCAATCAATTTATTTTAATATTCGATCTCTAGCATCTTAGTGGTATTGACTTGTGGCATTAGCATCTTGATATCGATCAACGGATGTTGCAAGACAATTATTTAGTTGGCATGAAGGAATAGCGAGAGGGATAATACCACCACAGAGATCCACACTCACCAAATTAGAGAATCGTCGAGAGAGAAAGGGACACTTGTACGCTTAGCCTTCCGTCACCTGTCAGTCTGTATTGGCACCAAAAGTTTGATTAATAATCCATCTCCTTGTGTTCTCTTCTCTCAGAATTCTCAAGAATGAATGCTATGCAAATCGATAAAAATGGGCAAGAATCAAATCATCGAAAATCATTCAGAAAAGCATCCATCAAAACTAAGCAACAAAACCAGCAGCAAAACATCTAGAGAAAACTCTTGGACGCACTTCAAGAGAAACCGATCCATTAGTTGGAAAGGTTCTTACGCACTTGTCCGTGATCGATTCAATGCCGACGGTAAGTTTCTCCAATACTCGATTCCGACCGAGTTAGCCAAGCCACAAGCCTTACATAGTGAACCGCTAAGAGCGGGACACTACATAATATACCACTAAGAAAAAGTTTCATCCTCGAAACTTAAAGCAAAGGTCATACCTCAAAATTATCAAACAGCGAGGGGTACTTCACCCGCATCTCTTCTAACTCCAACGTTGACTCCTCGACAGCTTGGTTCTGCCACAGCACGTTGACTAAAGATACTGTCTGATTCCGTAAAACTTTCTTTTTCCTGTCCAAAATCTGGACAGGCTCTTCAGTGTAGGATAGGTCAGCACTCAGCTGTAGCTGATCGAAGTTTACTATATGGCTTGGATCATGCACGTACTTCTGCAGTTGGGATACATGGAAGACATCGTACAAATCAGTCAAGGCCGGAGGTAGTGCAAGTCGATAAGCCACTGAGGCTACCTTCTCCAAAATCTCGAATGGTCCGACAAATCTTGGGCTCAGCTTTCCTATCATCCTAAATCGCATCACACCTCGCATCGGTATAACCGTCAAGAAGACATGAGCTCCTGCTGTGAATTCCAAAGGTCGTCGATGTACGTCCGCATAACTCTTCTGTCGACTTTGAGCAACTCTAAGTCTTTCTCGAATTAAGCAAACTTTCTCGACGGCCTGCTCCACAAGTTCTGGTCCAAGCACTTGCCGTTCACCTACTTCATCCCAGCATATCAGTGATCGATATTTTCGTCCATACAAGGCTTCGTACGGGGCCATTTGAATACTTGCCTGATAACTGTTGTTATAGGCAAATTCTGCTAATGCGAGATGTGTGTCCCAATTTGTCTTCGAATTGAGCACGCACAATCTCAACATATCTTCCAAAATCTGATTTACTCTCTCTGTCTGACCATCATTCTGCGGATGGTAAGCCGTACCGAAGTTCAACTTTTTGTCCATTGCTGAGTGCAAACTTATCCAAAATTACGACAAGAATCTTCCGTCTCTATCCGACACTATCGAAGCTGGCACCCCATGTAATCGGACAATTTCATTTATAGATCTGAGCCAACCGTTCTACGCCCCACGTAACTTTTATTGGAATAAAATGTGCCGACTTGGTTAATCTATCCACGATAACCCAAATCGCATCATTCCCCTTCTGAGTTCTTGACAAACCGACTATAAAATCCATACAGATATTATCCCACTTCTACAGTAGAATAGCCAAATTTTGTAGTTCTCTACCTGGCCGTTGGTGTTCGGCCTTCACACGCTGACAAGCCATACATTGTGATATTAATAGAGCCACATCCTTCTTCATACCATGCCACCAAAATGTTGTTCGCAGATCCTTATACATCTTCGTGCTTCCCGGATGCAAGGAATACTTTGCGAAATGAGCCTCGGTTGTAGTGCCCCGTCCCGCTCAGTCAATCGGAGGAATCGAAATGCCGACGGCGTTCGGACTTAGCCTTGCAACGGCTACTCGGAGACATCGCTCGGTCGAGGCGACCGCTCGCTCAGGTGGGGTAGTTTCGGTGAACTCTCCTCATCTTTGTCTTCACATAATAAATCGTGTTTTCAACTTGCACAAGTAGGCTTAATAATAAAAGAGATGAATCCACATAGCTAAGGGAATAATCCCGACGGGTCAAAATGAGTTAGAACATGGAAAAATGTCCCACGGTCGGTTTAGAGTTGGAGCACGGCGTGCTTTGAAAATGACACTCGGTCCTTCGACCCGTGGCTTGGGAGAAGGAAAGTTGGTCTTCGACACAAAGTTATGAAATAGCCTAAGTTATAGGCGTCGCCTGCGTGAATGCTTGTTAGAGCATGCACGGTCCCGCCGAATTGTCCCGACACTTGACTTAGCCTAAGTCATAGGCGTTGCTCGCGTAAATGCTTGTTAAAGCATGCACGTTTCCATAATACAAGGCTTGGCATAGCCTTTGCTCGTCCCTTGAGTCAAGTTATAGGCTCGATTAAGTTAGGCAATGTTACGCCGATCGACCTAAGTCATTTCTAGTGCTGTCCCGCTCTTTCTGCGGTTGTCAAGTTAGATAGTCCCGCGATCCCAAGGCCCGTCATATGAAGTATGACTTGTGCGATAGCGTCGCATAGATCGGAAGTCGGTTTGAGATACGATGGCACGGTCCTAGAGTTTTAAGGTACGGGCCACGGTTGATTCATTGATTTTGGAAAAATGTCTAAACAGTTGTTCTTGAGTTGAGTAAAATGATAGGGCAAGAAGAAAGAAAGAAGATGCTCACGACTGGGTCGTTGAGGCAAGAAAGAAGAATGCTCGCGACTATGGGTCGTCGAGGCAAGATCTCAGATGTGAGAAGTATTGAATTTAGCCCTGAAAGAGATGGTAACACTAGAGGTACAATGATTGTGTGAGACGTCAGTTAAGTCGAGTCTTGCATGGTCATGGACAACTTGTCGACAAGGTAGAGTTTCCCCGCACGGCAACCTGTGGCACCACGGGACCGCTGCGGGCACAAAGGGAAACAAATATGGCTCTGGGAGCCAAATAGCTGTGCCTGGGGCAAAGTATTCGGTGGACGCTCAGTAAGGCTAGCTACCCGAAGAGGTCCATCCTATACTCAGCTAAAAAGTAGTCCACCATGGCTCTGGGAGTCAGTGACCAAATCATATAGATGAGTCGGCATGGCGGTAATCCGCGTGAGTGCCTTTGGATTGAGTTGAGTTGCTGAATGTGTGTGTACAAGTTAGAGTACAAATGTTTGGGCTTAAGAATGGCTACAACATAGACAACGTGCTTCGGCACGAGATGTGGCGTCGAGTTTAAGTTGTCGGCATATAAGTTGCATAAGTTGGTTGAGTTGGTTGAGTTTATGTCGGGAAACCGCCGCAAGGCAAAGTTGGTCGAGTGACACTAGATTCACAAGTCTTGATTGGGTCGGTTGGTTATCAAAGTAGCACGGGCCGCGAAGCGGCGATATGGTTAAGTCCTAGTGAGTTGCGAGGTACGACCTCAATATGGATTTCGTAGCATGGTCACAAGGAAAAGGAGTCTATCGTGTAGCTGCGTCTCTGATTTTGGCCATAAGGCAAATACGACTCGATAGGTTAACATTGTTGGCACGAGAAGTGGTCTAGGGGCAAAGTATGAGTTAACGTTGACATTGCAAGCCCGGGATGGTTCCGATACACAAGTGGTGCTAAGGCGTCGGTCCTAAAACTGATCCTAAGACAAGAGTAGAAAGACAATCATAAAGGGGACTATGTTGCACAAAGTAAAGTAAACGTGTTGGTTTTGTATGAGTGGGCGAGGTGCTCATTCCACCAGTACAGTTGAGTACTGACACCCACATAGTTTACATGTGCAGGCACAGGTAGAAGCTCGTGGCGCGGGGCTCACTTGGATGCGTCGAGGCATGGAGTTCCTTGGCGACTCAAAGCGTGCAGCCGCATGAAGTAAAGACTTATACAGGACGTAATGTATGGACATCGCCTTCCGAAGCTTCCGCTGGATCAAGACTTGAAATTAAGAGATGAGAGAGAGCTGAGTGAACTTGTAAAATGTGAGAAGAGTGAGCTGAGTGAACATCTTGGCCTTGTGCCCCCAATGTAATCGTTGTTTCAATATCAATAAAGATCTTCTTTGAATGGCTTGTATTTTGTTCTAAATTCTGCAGCTATTATTCAATGTCTCTGCTCGGGACTTCTGTGCGACGATCCCGTCGCAGCCGCTGAAATCGGCCGTTATGGAACCCGCCTTGCACGAGCGCAATCTAGGCTCGTGCGACATCATGCCTTAGCGAGGACGATCGCTCCTACGGGAGCGGGGCGTGACATAATGGTATCAGAGCACGGCTTTACGTCCTTGGATAACCGATTGAATTCTTTAATTTGTTATTTTTGCAAACTCTGTTGCTTCCGCAAGTTGATATCATTGGTGCGCTCTCTCTCAATTGTCCCACGGGGTCCATACAATAAGTCTATCTATTTTGCAAAACATAGGAGAATAGTTTTTGACAACAAAAAAAAGATGATTTGCGTAAGCACGGTTGGCTAAGTCGGGCTGGGCATATACACCAAAGTTGCGTCGACCTTAGAAAAGTCGAGTGCGGGAATTGAATTGTGTCGGACGAGAATGAGTGGAACTCGATTGAGTAAAGTGAGATGACTATCGATGGGGTACTAGCGAGCGACAATAACGTCGAGGCGATATAGATGAGCGCGCTTGGAAATTGAGGAATGGTTCGAACGAAAAATTTGGAGAAGTGGATTTTGATTCGAATGATAAGTTGAGGATTTGTTGAATGACTTCATCCCTGAGTGGTATATGCGATAGCCTCAGGGATGTCGATCAATTGATAAAGGAATGATGCGAATTGAGGAAATACGTTGGTCGATGACTTAAGATAAACGGATAAACGATACGTGAATTTGGTTTGAGGAAAACTCGATGTTGCGAATGATTCGAGGGATAATAATCGAACTTGAATTTGAATGTCGAGGAGACTATCCAGTCGGACGATAGCATTATTTGCACGACTCAAAATTGGTTGCAAAGGAAGATCGTCAGGTTACACATATCGTCGATGGTATTGAGGCATATCAATGATCGATATGCGATAACTCGGGGGTACTCTGACTCGGCGAATGATGATCGTGTAAGTGTTATTGTTCGGTTGGATGCGATACTTAGGATTTTGATCGAGATGAATGTTGGATGAAAATGATCGTGTCTTGATGGTTACGTTGATAGCCACTACGTCGACGATCTTGTCTTGTGCGAGCGCAACTCCAGCCTCGGATATGCGTCGCGTCGAATTTGGTGCGATCGTTCCGCGTGAGCGCTGACATGCTGATTCATGTCGCGGGAATGATCAAACTCAGAAAATCAGGACGCGGCAACTTTGATTGTCTTGACTTGTCGGTTTGATGCGAAGAAAGATGTAAAGATGTTAGGGCTTGCGATTGATGAATGGAATAAACTTGAGGATTGAGTAGGTCCAATCCGCGCATCGAGAATAAATTAGTCTAAGACACAAAACAAGAGTTACGTCTCGATGAGAATAATTATCCTGCGGGAGCGTGCATGGTGATTCGTGCCCACCGTGGATAATCTGACTCGCGTGAGATCGGAATGCATCGTATTGTTAAGTCGGACGACCTCATGATCGAATACGTGAATAGGGATAAATGACTTAGGAAATGTGGAATGTAAAATTTTGGTTAACGATGGATTGTGTCGTAGCTTGTTTGACTTGGAAGGGATGATATAAGGATTATATCGAACGTATTCGAAGAGATTGACTATGCGAAATAGCTCAGACCCCGTACGACAAATGTGGGCATGTGCGTAGGGAATCGATGCTCGATGTTTAGAAATCAGAGTGATGCGAGCTTGGGTAGAAAATCTCGTACGATCAATTTAGTTTGACCTTAGGATGGGGTCAGTGTTGATATTGTTGTTTGGGAACTATGATTCCAATACTGACGGAAAGATATAGTCTAGCGGTTAGGCAGACGTCCGAGTGCGAAGTGTTAGGATTGGTGGAGGCACCACTCGCGAGTCTCGGTTGACATGCACGTATATCAGGGACGCCCGAATATGTGCATGATCCGATTCGAGTGGTGATGGTGGATTCTCTATCACGAGGCTTGGCTGAAATGCATGTATTTTGGGGATGCCTAAGATATGTGCGCGATCCATACTAAGTGATACGTTTCAAGTGAGACTTGAGGAACGAAAAAGTGTCGAGGATTTTGAAATCGTAAGTTTTGAAGAAAGGATTGAGGATAGTGCGAGCGTGGCTCGGATTGAGGAAACACATAGGCATAGTGTGCGAGAGTTCTTGAACGTTGAGTAAATAATAAGTCAATAAGTGTACTCAGTTAGTTTTGAGGGCGAAACTTTTTCTGAGTGGTGTATGATGTAGTGCCCCGTCCCGCTCAGTCAATCGGAGGAATCGAAACGCCGACGGCGTTCGGACTTAGCCTTGCAACGGCTACTCGGAGACATCGCTCGGTCGAGGCGACCGCTCGCTCAGGTGGGTAGTTTCGGTGAACTCTCCTCATCTTTGCCTTCACATAATAAATCGTGTTTTTAACTTGCACAAGTAGGCTTAATAATAAAAGAGATGAATCCACATAGCTAAGGGAATAATCCCGACGGGTCAAAATGAGTTAGAACATGGAAAAACGTCCCACGGTCGGCTTAGAGTTGGAGCACGGTGTGCTTTGAAAATGACACTCGGTCCTTCGTCCCGTGGCTTGGGAGAAGGAAAGTTGGTCTTCGACACAAAGTTATGAAATAGCCTAAGTTATAGGCGTCGCCTGCGTGAATGCTTGTTAGAGCATGCACGGTCTCGCCGAATTGTCCCGACACTTGACTTGGCCTAAGTCATAGGCGTTGCTCGCGTAAATGTTTGTTAAAGCATGCACGTTTCCGTAATACAAGGCTTGGCATAGCCTTTGCTCGTCCCTTGAGTCAAGTTATAGGCTCGATTAAGTTAGGCAATGTTACGCCGATCGACCTGAGTCATTTCTAGTGCTGTTTCGCTCTTTCTGCGGTTGTCAAGTTAGATAGTCCCGCGATCCCAAGGCCCGTCATATGAAGTATGACTTGTGCGATAGCGTCGCGTAGATCGAAAGTCGGTTTGAGATACGATGGCACGGTCCTAGAGTTTTAAGGTACGGGCCACGGTTGATTCATTGATTTTGGAAAAATGTTTAAACAGTTGTTCTTGAGTTGAGTAAAATGATAGGACAAGAAAGAAAGAAAGAAGAATGCTCACGACTGGGTCGTTGAGGCAAGAAAGAAGAATGCTTGCGACTACGGGTCGTCGAGGCAAGATCTCAGATGTGAGAAGTATTGAATTTAGCCCAGAAAGAGATGGTAACACTAGAGGTACAATGACTGTGTGAGACGTCAGTTGAGTCGAGTCTTGCATGGTCATGGACAACTTGTCGACAAGGTAGAGTTTCCCCATACGGCAACCTGTGGCACCACGGGACCGCTGCGGGCACAAAGGGAAACAAATATGGCTCTGGGAGCCAAATAGCTGTGCATGGGGCAAAGTATTCGGTGGACGCTCAGTAAGGCTAGCTACCCGAAGAGGTCCATCCTAAACTCAACTAAAAAGTAGTCCATCATGGATCTGGGAGTCAGTGACCAAATCATATAGATGAGTCGGCATGGCGGTAATCCGCGTGAGTGCCTTTGGATTGAGTTGAGTTGCTGAATGTGTGTGTACAAGTTAGAGTACAAATGTTTGGGCTTAAGAATGGCTACAACATAGGCAACGTGCTTCGGCATGAGATGTGGCGTCGAGTTTAAGTTGTCGGCATATAAGTTGCATAAGTTGGTTAAGTTGGTTGAGTTTATGTCGGGAAACCGCCGCAAGGCAAAGTTGGTCGAGTGATACTAGATTCACAAGTCTTGATTGGGTCGGTTGGTTATCAAAGTAGCACGGGCCGCGAAGCGGCGATATGGTTAAGTCCTAGTGAGTTGCGAGGCACGACCTCAATATGGATTTCATAGCATGGTCACATGGAAAAGGAGTCTATCGTGTAGCTGCGTCTCTGATTTTGGCCGTAAGGCAAACACGACTCGATAGGTTAACATTGTTGGCACGAGAAGTGATCTAGGGGCAAAGTATGAGTTAACGTTGACATTGCAAGCACGGGATGGTTCCGATACACAAGTGACGCTAAGGCGCCGGTCCTAAAACTGATCCTAAGACAAGAGTAGAAAGACAGTCATAAAGGGGACTATGTTGCACAAAGTAAAGTAAACGTGTTGGTTTTGTATGGGTGGGCAAGGAGCTCATTCTACCAGTACAGTTGACTACTGACACCCACATAGTTTATATGTGCAGGCACAGGTAGAAGCTCGTGGCACGGGGCTCGCTTGGATGCGTCGAGGCATGGAGTTCCTTGGCGACTCGAAGCGTGCAGTCGCATGAAGTAAAGACTTACACAGGACATAATGTATGGACATCGCCTTCCGAAGCTTCCGCTGGATCAAGACTTGAAATTGAGAGATGAGAGAGAGCTGAGTGAACTTGTAAAATGTGAGAAGAGTGAGCTGAGTGAACATCTTGGCCTTGTACCCCTAATGTAATCGTTGTTTCAATATCAATAAAGAGCTTCTTTGAATGACTTGTGTTTTGTTCTAAATTCCGCAGCTATTATTCAATGTCTCTGCTCGGGACTTCTGTGCGACGACCCCGCCGCAGCCGCTGAAATCGGCCGTTATGGAACCCGCCTTGCACGAGCATAATCTAGGCTCGTACGGCATCACGCCTTAGCGAGGACGATCGCTCCTACGGGAGCGGGGCGTGACATCGGTCAGTATTTCCTTCCTGATATTCTCATCCTTAGGGACGCACAATCTTCCCTTGACACGAATAGTGTCTTCTTCAACGGTAAAGTCCGACGCCTTTCCTGCTAGAATCAACTCACGTATCTTCTGCAGAAACAGGTCATCCTTCTGAGCAATCTTAATCCTTCCCTGGAGACTCGGTTCAAGCTGCAATTGAGCCAACTGTACATTCTGTGGACGGACCCTGAATTCGATGCCCATCTCTTCAAGATCCCGTAGTACCTCTTTTGCTATTGCTAGTGATCCAACAAATTTTTGACTCAATGCATCAGCTACTACGTTCCCTTTACCCGACATGTAAGAGATTGTCAAGTCATAATCTTTGATCAATTCTAACCAACGTCGCTGCCTCAAATTCAATTCCTTCTGTGTGAATATGTATTTCAGGCTTTTGTGATCCGTGAAGATCTCGCAGGACACACCATAGATATAGTGTTGCCACAATTTCAACGCGAACACAATCGCCGCCAGTTCTAAATCATGTGTTGGGTAATTCTTCTCATGTTGTTTGAGTTGTCTCGACGCATAAGATATTGTCTTCCCATGTTGCATAAGAATACATCCCAAACTAAGTCCCGACGCGTCACTGTAGATTTGAAATCCCTCAAAGCCCTCTAGAAGTGCTAAAATTGGAGCCGTGACGAGCCGCTGCTTGAGTTCTTGGAAACTACTCTCACAGTCGTCGGTCCACTTAAATACGACTCCCTTCTGGGTTAGGCGAGTCAAAGGTGATGCGATTCTCGAGAAGTCTTTCACAAATCTACGATAGTACCTACTAAACCAAGGAAACTCCGTATCTCACTAGCTGATGCAGGCTGCTTCCAGTCCACAACTACCTCAATCTTCTTTGGGTCAACGGCAACACCTTCTGCCGAAACAACATATCCTAGGAACGACACGCTGTTCATCCAAAACTCGTACTTGCTTAGCTTTGCATAGAGCTGGTTGTCCCGCAGCGTCTGAAGTACTTCTCTTAAGTGCTCGATATGAGTCTCCCTGTCCTTTGAGTAGATCAAGATGTCATCGATGAACACAACAACAAACTTGTCTAAGAACGGTCGAAACACTCTATTCATTAAATCCATAAAGGCTGCTGGAGCATTAGTCAAGCCGAATGGCATGACCAAAAACTAATAGTATCTGTATCGCGTACGAAATGCTGACTTAGGAACATCTTCGGATCTGATCTTCAACTGATAGTATCCTGAACGAAGATCGATTTTAGAAAACACGGTCGCCCCTTGTAACTGATCGAACAAATCATCTATTCTTGGCAAAGGATACTTGTTACGGATGGTTGCTTTGTTTAGTTCTCTGTAATCGATGCACAGCCGCATCGTCCCATCCTTCTTCTTTACAAACAGTACTGGAGCTCCCCATGGAGATATACTTGGGCGAATGTATCCCCGGTCTAGTAATTCTTGTAGCTGTACCTTTAGTTCCTTCAATTCTGCCGGAGCCATCCTGTACGGCTTTTGATATCGGACGAGTATCCGAAAATGTATCAATTGTGAATTTAATTTCTCTATCCGGCGGCATCCCAGGTATCTCATCCGGAAACACATCGGGAAACTCTGCCACAACTTCGGTCTGATTCGAATCTGCACCCTTCATTTGAGTGTCAAAAATAGAAGCAAGGAACCCTTCACACCCTGAGTACAACATGTGCCTTGCTGTAACTGTCGATATTACCATGGGTCCTTGGAACGTCGAGCCACACGAGTAAGAGAACTCTGTTTCTCCGGTTAGGCGAAACACAACTCTCTTATCCGCACAGTCAATTATTGCATGACAGGCGCTGAGCCAGTCCATTCCCAAGATGATATCGTACTCTTTGATGTCGAGTACAATTGCATCCAGAGATAAAGTCTTGCCTCCAATTTTAATGTAGCCGTCCCTACAAATCAAAGTTGCAGGCATATCTACTCCCGAAGGAGTGCTAACACACAAATCTGTCTTCAATTGAGTCATACAAAATTTATTTTCTGTTGCAAAATTAGAAGAGATAAAGCAATGAGTAGCGCCAGAATCAAAAAGTACTCTTGCAGGTGTGGCTTTATATAGCAACGTACCTGTTATAATATTCTTCGTGGTCTGGGCCTCTGCCTGAGTCAAGGCATAAACCCTTGCTTGCCTACCTTGTTGATTTGGTGCATTCCCAGCTGGAGCCGGTAAGGCTGGTGGAGCTTCGCCACGATGCTAGTTGTTATACTGGCCCCGGTTATGATTGTTGTTATGCCCACAATACTGATTGTTGTTATGCCCACGAGGAGGATACTGACTCCCTCCTCTATTTCTGCAGTCAGCTTACTTATGGCCTTGTTCGCCACATTTGAAACACTTAACCCGACAATCTTTGGATCGATGTCCCCAACGGTTGCATGATTTACAACATTCTGCATGTTGAGACCCCCTACTCTCTCCAGTATTGTGATGCTTAGGTACATTATTCCTCCTAGCAGACCAAGGTCGTTTCTGATTATTGAGTCCTTGGTTGCACTTCGTTGTCTTACGACTAGCCGGCTTATGAAATCTCTTCATCTCGAGAGCTGTCTCGTACGCCTCCCGATAAGATGTACATTTTTGACTTAGCACATCTCGCTCTAGGCCCTCATTCAAGCCTTGCACAAATCTTCCTTGCTTAGCGTCGTCATTCGGTACCATGTACCTAGCGAATGCGACTCTCTTAAAAAACTCTGTCTCGTAGTCCTCCACGAACATACTGCCCTGTCGAAGTGCAATGAACTCATTCTCTTTTTGTTGACGGACAGCAGGTGGAATGAATTGGGTAATGAAAGCCTGCTTGAAGGCCTCCCAAGACATCTTCTTGTCCTGACTATTTCTGCAAAGTGCCTGTCTCTGAGAAATCCATCATTCCTGGGCCTTGAGACGAAGTAGTACCGCGATACATGTAATGCCCCGCTCTGCACGAGGCATTTGGTTGGCTTGTTGGATGGGATCAGAATGTTGGACCGTGACTTATGTTGGAGATCAGGAGAATTGAGACTGATGCAGTCTTTTTTAGCTGGCTAGATGGAATGGGTATTGGAATGTGGCTCGCTGGTGGAGCTACGCTTGATGAGATTGGAGCAGAAAGACCGTTATATAAGGCAAGTGGAACTGTCCTCCTTCCTCCTTATTCCTGCATGTTTAATAAATGAAATAATATGATGCTATGAATAAGTCCCTAATGTCCCTTACCTTGAATGTTGAATAATTGTGATACGATGCTTTAGATGCTAATTCGATAGAGATTCATATGCTGGGAATCCTTGAATGAATAACACATGAACTTTGAATTGCTGAACGAATCATACTCGAACCACTATGTAACATGAGGCCTGAGATTGAATCGATAATGTCCCTGATGCTTAAGATTGATGAAATGAATGAATCACTTGAATAATGAGTTGCTGCGTGAATGATACATGAGAAAAGAATTGAATATGCTATTGTTCCTATAAAATGAATGAAATGCTACAGGTCCCTTTGAAATGAATGAATGTTGTTGTTCCTCCTTAGAAGGAACATAATGAGAAATGTTGTAATGAAGCAATGAATGAGAATTGATGAGGCTTGGGATCATTGAGATCACCAAATGAAATGATGGTAATGTTGGGAATGAATAAGTCATTGAACATGACTTGAATGAGATGAACGATGATGCACTGTTGTCTTTACTTCAATATTTTACCATGCATTTTATGTTCACGATTGAGTCGGACACGCATTCGCATGGTCATAGGACAACTTATGCATAAGTGATGGGGATATGTTTTCTCGGACGGTACCCCGGGACGTTAGGGCGACCGATCCGGCCTAGGAGAAAACATTGGCGTGCCAGTAGGGGCACGGGTTCTGCGAGGCATCCTTTGGGGCTAGCTACCTTCTCTGGAGTCATCGTATTACCAATGAAGACCTATATGGCAACGTCCGTATGGTTAAACACTAGTGACCATGTAGTCAGGATGCTTGCTAATAAATGTCTTATGCAGGCAGAGTAAGTATATCTGCTAACCTGTATTTGATGCAGGTATGAGGGAGTCGGCTATCGGTAAGAAATTACTTAAATGTGATAATTCAATATATGTGTTGGTTTAACTTGCATGCTTACATTCCAAATAAGTTTGATGATACTGTATGTAGCCTTTCAGTATGAGATCCTGCTTAACATGTTAAGTCAGTATGCTAAGAAAGATGCCTTGCTAATCATTGCTCAAACACAACATACATGCTAAGTGATGCTTGAAGTGAGAACTGTCATAATGTTTAAGATGTTAATGTTAACGATGCCTCAATGATGCCTTTTCATGATAACACCTAGTATGCCTCAATGATGCCTTTGCATGATAACACCAAGAATGCTAAAAAGATATGTCCACATGAATGCTACAAAGAATATGTTTACATGCTTCACTATGATTATTGTCCATGAACTGTAAACTGATGCTAGGCCCCAAGTAGAAAGACCATTCTAATAAATGTTTGCTTAAATGATCATTTCAAATGTTGGTTTATGCGAGTGGGTTGGATTCTACTCGCCAGTGCATAGATGATGTGCTGACCCACGTTTTGTGGGCAGGTGCTCTTGCTTGGAATGTTCTACACACGAAGATTGGCTTGATTGGTCCCGCGGAATCGAAGATTTGTTGGGCATACAGAAGCTCTCCTTGTACAAGATGATGTCTTCTGTTTATAAAGGGCATAATGTATGGAATATTGTAATCAGTTGTACCAGTGAGATTGTAAGCCAAGTCGGTATATCAAGTTGTCATCCATTGTATCCAAATATCAAATGTAAGCTGTATAGCATTGTTCAGTTGGTTTCCAATATAAAGAGTGATGTACTTTAATCATTGTACTTCAATACAAGTCTTGTACTCTTCTTCAATTATCAATAAAGAGAATAAAGTTCTATATATCTCTGTGTGGCTTCAAGTTACTCTTTTTCTCCGCTGCTATAAAGAAGTGATGTACTTCTATTCAATGAGAAAGATTATCCTCACTAACTTCAATGTGTCTGCTTCTGCCGCTGCGATGTGTTTCTATTTGAAGATAATCGATTATGTACCATCTTTGCCTAGCACAAGTGCAATACCAGACTTGTACGGCATCACGCCCAAGCGAGGACGATCGATTCCAAGAGATAAAATATGTGAAGAAATGACTCTACGAATCGGGATGTGACAAATTGGTATCAGAGCACGGCTTTACGTCCTTGGTCTCTTCTTTGATTCATTTCAAATCAAAGTTGCATCGACGATTAACCAAAGTTGCTTCCGCGATCACTCAACGTTGCTTCCGTGATTAAATCAAAGATTGCTTCCGCGATTATTCTATTGTTGTTCGGTAATCATCCTTATGTTATCTGTGCTTGAAAGTTTGTTGACCCTCTTGGCTGCTCACTGGATGTTCCATACAATAAGTCTATATATATTGTGATGCCCCAATTGAATGATTGTTGTTGGTTTGGACACAAATAACCCAACAATGACTCGATGCCATAGTATGCTATATTGTGAATGCTGTTTGGAATGTGGAAATATAGAAAAATGGCTATGTATGCTGCAACAAGTTGAGAATTACTTGTGATGTTGGAAAAGAGTTGGGAATGAAATAATTGATGGATGAGTTTGACAGAACTGGTAAATTGACTCATGTGTGTTGCTAAGTGCTTTCGAGAACCTAAGAATGTTGGCTTATACTATTGAGACCCAGAGATGTTGGCTAAGTGTTATGATCATCATAGATCACAAATGTTTGGAATAGAATTGAGTTGGTATTATTTAAGGATGGCTTCATTTCTGAGTGGTATATTGCCTCTACCACCTCAGAACGAGATGTATGTTGACCCTTTCCATGGGATAGCAGTGAGACTATTTATGAGTACTGGGAAGTGCCGAGACTTAGCTGGGAGTCATGTATTGTGGCTAGATGACTCGAGTGTCCTTTGACGGTGATGTTATATTGGATAGCGAGATTGTCGGAAATTATAATCGGTGGCATGGTTAGAAATTGTTTAGTCGAGTGCTGACTCAGACTAGTAAGACCGTTAGTATGCTATGAGTAAATGGATTTGGCTAGAGAATGTTGTGGCTTAAAATACCTGAATGTTCATTTCGATTGGTTGGATGCAAATTAATTGTGGCTAATGCAATGTTGATTGCTAAGATAAAAGTTTTAGAAAAAGTTGTCGGTGACCAAAGGAATATTAGAGATTTATGCCTTGACCCTAAGGTGTAATAGATGTTAACCCATCTAGATCACCAAAGGATATTCGTTGTTTATGCGCATATATGCTCAAGAATTAAATTGTACCAGAAAAGTGACAAGTAGCAACCCTGAACCCTTGTGTTGCATAGAGGATGGTTAATTGATACATGAATTATCAGATTGAATGGAATGAACTACTCGACCCTTGAGGTAGAGAATTTTAAGAATGTCCATATAAGATTTTGACGGCTGGAAAAGGAACGGAATTTAAGAATGCCCGTAAGAGAGTTTGATGATTGAAAAACGAATGGGAACAAGAAATTTCAAACGTGTTGGATAATGTTGGTATAGGTGATTGTTGATTGGGATATAGATTGTTGGCTTATGACTTCGTGGTGCAACCTTGTCATACAGACTGAATAGTATGATTCTATAGTTATATTAAGACTATCAGAATCAATGACCCCTGAATAGTTAACCTTGGTTATGGGTTTATGTGGGTACGAAGGAATCGGACCAGAAATTGAATTATTGGAAATTTACTTGATGGATTATTAGAACGATGAAGATCGTATGTCAGATTTGGAATTGACCGTAATGTTGATAGATCGATCTTAGTCGATTGTTGGGTAAGTCTAGTATGAGCCTCTGTGGGAATTATTTCCTTGAGGAAGACCCTGAATAGATAGACTTGACCCTAGCGAGACCAGTTGATGATTTACCAATTGCTGGCTTAGCCCAATTGGCGATTCATTATTCAGACTGAATTGATACCCATAGGTTTGGGTAGAGTTCCTTAGAACTGCCGGTTGCTTGTTGGCCCTAAGAAACAGAAACTAGTATAACCCTAGTAGCCGTCCACTCTAGGGAAGTCACCTGAATGATTAGGTATAGCTGTCGGTACAGCTAACCATTGAGACTGGACCGAATAATAGATGGCCGTTGGCGACCCATAGAATAACCTTGTGGCATTGAACGAGAGATAGTTATGAGTATGATCTAAGAATGATAAGTTGTAAGTATATGCTCCAATATGAACCTTAGAGATGTTTGACCCTTGAGAATTATGTGTCGGCCTATAGCGGGAAATGGAATCGTGGGATGAGACTTGATTTGTATGTATCGAATAGTGAATTATTATATGAGATGGAATTGACTGCTCATGACAGAAATGTTGGATAAGTATCTAAAGTCGGGTAGCTGGGTTAACCTTGACTGTTGCATAGAATTATACCCTGACTCGGATAATCGATAGTTGGTGATGTTGGATTGTATCTTTTAGAAAAGATGAATTGCCTCGGTGAAAAATGTTGTTGGATTTGGGAAGGAAAATGATTGTTGTTGTGAAACCTTGATATGATTGGCTCTAAGTTAGACCCTTGATCGAATGCTAGAAGTATTATGCCTGGATAGGGAGCTTAACCAAGTTGTTCCTGATGTAAAGTGGTGGACTGGAAGATAGTGATTGTGACAAGTGAATAAAGTTATAAGTCAATTGAAAGGATACTAAGTCTGATTTGGGAAAGAGAGTTATATCGTGGCTGATCGAATTATACTATCATGGAAGTTGGTTGAAGTACATATGTTTTGGGGACGCCTAAAATATGTGTATGAATACAGCCGAAGTGATAGGTTGCGACTGAAATAATATTGTTGGAAGAATTTATCGCACTAGCGCAGACTTTGGCTGAAATACATATGTTTTGGGGATGCCTGAAATATGTGTATAGATCCAAATGAAGTGATGTGTTGCGACCAAGATAGAATACAAGAAAAATGTTGGTGAATCAATAAAGAGTTGCAAGTATTTAGAAAAAGAGATAGATGGATTGAATCGTTGATTGATTAAAATGATACAGTTGGGTAGCTATTTTCAAATGACTGAGTGGGCTGAAATGAATATTGAATTAAAGCTGCACGAATAACTCATTATGAGTGAGTGAATCTAGTAGATGAATTGTTTTCTTAAGTTTCGAGGACGAAACTTTTTCTGAGTGGTATATTATGTAATGCCCCGCTCTGCACGAGGCATTTGGTTGGCTTGTTGGATGGGATCAGAATGTTGGACCGTGACTTATGTTGGAGATCAGGAGAATTGAGACTGATGCAGTCTTTCTTAGCTGGCTAGATGGAATGGTATTGGAATGTGGCTCGCTGGTGGAGCTACGCTTGATGAGATTGGAGCAGGAAGACCGTTATATAAGGCAAGTGGAACTGTCCTCCTTCCTCCTTATTCCTGCATGTTTAATAAATAAAATAATATGATGCTATGAATAAGTCCCTAATGTCCCTTACCTTGAATGTTGAATAATTGTGATGCGATGCTTTAGATGCTAATTCGATAGAGATTCATATGCTGGGAATCCTTGAATGAATAACACATGAACTTTGAATTGCTGAACGAATCATACTCGAACCACTATGTAACATGAGGCCTGAGATTGAATCGATAATGTCCCTGATGCTTAAGATTGATGAAATGAATGAATCACTTGAATAATGAGTTGCTGCCTGAATGATACATGAGAAAAGAATTGAATATGCTATTGTTCCTATAAAATGAATGAATGCTACAGGTCCCTTTGAAATGAATGAATGCTGTTGTTCCTCCTTAGAAGGAACATAATGAGAAATGTTGTAATGAAGCAATGAATGAGAATTGATGAGGCTTGGGATCATTGAGATCACCAAATGAAATGATGGTAATGTTGGGAATGAATAAGTCATTGAACATGACTTGAATGAGATGAACGATGATGCACTGTTGTCTTTACTTCAATATTTCACCATGCATTTTATGTTCACGATTGAGTCGGACACGCATTCGCATGGTCATAGGACAACTTATGCATAAGTGATGGGGATATGTTTTCTCGGACGGTACCCCGGGACGTTAGGGCGACCGATCTGGCCTAGGAGAAAACATTGGCGTGCCAGTAGGGGCACGGGTTCTGCGAGGCATCCTTTGGGGCTAGCTACCTTCTCTGGAGTCATCGCATTACCAATGAAGACCTATATGGCAACGTCCGTATGGTTAAACACTAGTGACCATGTAGTCAGGATGCATGCTAATAAATGTCTTATGCAGGCAGAGTAAGTATATCTGCTAACCTGTATTTGATGCAGGTATGAGGGAGTCGGCTATCGGTAAGAAATCACTTAAATGTGATAATTCAATATATGTGTTGGTTTAACTTGCATGCTTACATTCCAAATAAGTTTGATGATGCTGTATGTAGCCTTTCAGTATGAGATCCTGCTTAACATGTTAAGTCAGTATGCTAAGAAAGATGCCTTGCTAATCATTGCTCAAACACAACATACATGCTAAGTGATGCTTGAAGTGAGAACTGTCATAATGTTTAAGATGTTAATGTTAACTATGCCTCAATGATGCCTTTTCATGATAACACCTAGTATGCCTCAATGATGCCTTTGCATGATAACACCAAGAATGCTAAAAAGATATGTCCACATGAATGCTACAAAGAATATGTTTACATGCTTCACTATGATTATTGCCCATGAACTGTAAACTGATGCTAGGCCCCAAGTAGAAAGACCATTATAATAAATGTTTGCTTAAATGATCATTTCAAATGTTGGTTTATGCGAGTGGGTTGGATTCTACTCGCCAGTGCATAGATGATGTGCTGACCTACGTTTTGTGGGCAGGTGCTCTTGCTTGGAATGTTCTACACACGAAGATTGGCTTGATTGGTCCGCGGAATCGAAGATTTGTTGGGCATACAGAAGCTCTCCTTGTACAAGATGATGTCTTCTGTTTATAAAGGGCATAATGTATGGAACATTGTAATCAGTTGTACCAGTGAGATTGTAAGCCAAGTCGGTATATCAAGTTGTCATCCATTGTATCCAAATATCAAATGTAAGCTGTATAGCATTGTTCAGTTGGTTTCCAATGTAAAGAGAGATGTACTTTAATCATTGTACTTCAATACAAGTCTTGTACTCTTCTTCAATTATCAATAAAGAGAATAAAGTTCTATATATCTCTGTGTGGCTTCAAGTTACTCTTTTTCTCCGCTGCTATAAAGAAGTGATGTACTTCTATTCAATGAGAAAGATTGTCCTCACTAACTTCAATGTGTCTGCTTCTGCTGCTGCGATGTGTTTCTATTTGAAGATAATCGATTATGTACCATCTTTGCCTAGTACAAGTGCAATACCAGACTTGTACGGCATCACGCCCAAGCGAGGACGATCGATTCCAAGAGATAAAATATGTGAAGAAATGACTCTACGAATCGGGGCGTGACAATACACTCCACTCCCTTACTGCCCTGTATGTCCAACACTCGAAAATAGCCCTCCAGTGTGTTCAAGAAGCCCATCACCTCATCTGGCTTCTCTCTCCCTTAAACTCAGGCGGTTCGCAGCTCTTAAATTTAGAGAACTTGAAGCTCGTCCTCTTTTGTGTCGGTATTTCAGGTTTCTCTGCCGGCACTTCTACGGTCTCGGTTGCTGCGGCCTTTACAGAAACATTGGAATCGACCGTCAGCTTGGTGACAATCTGAGTTAGACTATCCACTTGTTTTTGTTGAGCATATAGCTGCTCCTGAAAATAACTGAAACTGATACTACAGTTGCTCTTGAAGCGCACGATGTTGAGCTTCGCTCTGCTTCCTCTGAGCCTCCATTTGTTTAATCAGTTTCTCAATTGGGTCAGACGATGAATTCGTCTTTGCGCTATCACCCTTGGTCATTCTACAACAAAGAAATAATTCTATTAGCACTCATAAAATATTTATGGGCTTATTGTATGGAATATTATTTCATGCCAGCGCTATCGACACCATCAATCAAGAAAATTTGCATCAAGACTTCCTTTTTGAAACATTTATTTTTGAAATCCGAGGAAGTGAAACCGTGCTCTGGTACCAACTTGTCATGCCCCGATTCGAGGAATCGCTCGCTTTGCTTCGATTCACGCCGAATCGATCGTCCTCGCTAAGGCGTGATGCCGTACAAGTCTGGAGTTGCACTTGTACAAGGCTAGAACATGCACATTTATATCATTTCATCACATTTGAAAAATAAAATAAGCCACAATTGCGAAAACATTGAGTAAGCGGAATAGGAAGAAAAAAATATTCATTTTATTGATGATTGTAGTCAGAATACAACTTTTCTCGATAATATTTGAAATGCCTTTTCGGCTACATTGATTCATAAAAAGAAGTACAACTGATAGGCTGCCATAAAATAATTTCCCGTTCCATACATCATGCCCCTTTAGTAATTTGAAATATAAGCAGCTATCTTTAAAATCTCCGCAATACTTTGTGCGTCTTTAGGGAAAAACAACTTGAAAGGAAACAGTAGTTCAGCAAGCTTTAATTGCGATGTGCGCCCGAGCCTTCTCCAGTACCTGTGGAGGAGGGGTCAGCACATTATAATAATACACTGGTGAGCCCGTTGGCCCACTCAGCTAAACCAATATTTTATTAATGACAAGCATTTTAAAGATATGAACTTATAAGGGACAGGCAACATTTAGAGTAAATCACAATTCAAATGACATGGTAGTTCATAAAACCATGTTTACTTTACCATTGGTCGAATCCAGCTTTCCTGCAATAGATACAGGATAATAATAATATACTTATCGTCCCTGCATAAGACATTGATTAGCATACATTCCACGATGTGACCACTGGTGTTGTTAAACCATATGGACTCTTTTTATTCATCATTTGC
>JANAVB010034913.1:0-42526 GCA_029216955.1 Iris pallida | reverse complement strand
GCAGGGCCTGTGACTACTTGGAGCATCTCATTGCATCTTGCTAGTAACTAGGATTGTGATAACCCTAGTTAGTTAATGTAGAAAGCCTAGACAATGATTGGCCGTGATTGATTGGATGGAGTCAGTCCAGTATAGTATTGTCTAGAAGTGATTGATTGCAAGATTGTACCAGAATGATTGAATGATTGTCACTCCAGATTGTCACTATAATGATTGTCACTCCAGATTGTTACTAAACGATTGTACTCTATTGTCACTCTAGCGTATTGTACTCTTCATTGTCACTTTTATCATTGTACTCTCTCATTTTTACCTTAATGATTGTCACCTTTAGCAATAAATGATCAGAGACTAAGCTCTGTTCAGACGAAGGGTTACAATCTCGGTCCTTGTTTGGTTTAAGGATTGTAACCTGGCTTCCGGAATAGTACCTTCGTCTTCTCTTCATATATTGCCCAGCTATATTTCATTTAGCATGATTCTCCAGTTGTCTTATGTCAATGATGCTTCTCTTAATTATTTTCTGATTGGGACAAGTGTATGGTAGTGCACAAATCTCAATCTGTGTTACTTGTTGTTTTCTTACATATTAAATGCTAATGATTTGCTGGTTTTAGTTCTTAAGTGAAGCCTCCTTTGTGGCACTTGCTCTTTCTGGGGTCTGACCCAGCTGGTTTTGTATGGCCAGATACCGAAGCAGCACCAAAGGATCTCCCTGCCTTCCAGCCCGATGGTGGTCACCAGGCGTAACCAGGGCATCGAGTGGGTTTCTTTTGTTCTTCCCTGTGATATTGTAAATTATTCTTTTGAGGCGTTTAGCCGACGAGCAAGTGTTAGCTCTGTTGTACTTACTTACTGTCTGCCTACGGGCTGTAACATGATTGACAAACCCCGAGGGTTTATCATGTATGACTGGACTCTTGCTAGTCCTCACATTTTGTAACGACTAGCTTCATGATCATTCCGAATATGTAATGTATGGGACACCTTACTATTGTGTATTTGGTCTGACATCTTGTAATTATTATTAGTTGGTTGAGATTGAGACAATAGGCTATTTTATGACCTTAAGAGACTGATGGATTGTAGTGAAACCCTCACATATCTAGACAGCCGTGACCGTATAGCGGCGTGGATTCCACTCCGTTATACGTAGCTGGCTATGTACGCCCCCGCTCTCCAGTATTCTGGTTCTGGGGCGTGACAGTGACAACACCAGCGTTGACCAGCTCCTGAATTTTGCCTTTGAGCACATAACATGCTCGAGTGGGATGCCCAATGAACCTGTGATAGACACAATACTTGGGATGATCAGTCTTACCGACTTCATCAGGCTTCTTCGGGTCTGGGAGTTGGAGCTTATTGCTTTTGATCAAGCAATCAAAGATGCTCACGGTGTCATTCTCATCAAAGGAGTACTCTACTTTTGGACGAGGTTCCCTTGGAGGTGCAGAAGGAGTAGAAGTAGATGTAGGTGGAGCCACGTTGACCGCCAGAGATTCTTTGTCTTCAAGTTGATGTTCAAAGTCTCTTTTCCCTTGCGGTTGTTCTGGCGATTACCGCTACTCGATGTCTGGTGTTCGTCCCGGTCGGGGTTAGACATGTGTACCCCTAGCTGCTTGATTTTGTCAGCGCTAACTTCGGCTGCTTTAGCATTGACAATGAAGGATGGCCAGTCTTGGAACTGAGTTGACCCCGTCCACATGCTGATGATTGGCAAAAGATTTGCCTTGCAGGTGTCTATGGTGACAGCAGCCGGAGTTCCAGGAGGCATTTTTAAAGCTTCTCGGCGGAACCTTTCAATGAAACTCTCAGCAGTTTCATTATGTCTTTGTTTGATTTTATTAAGGGCTGACATGGTCATGTCATTGATCCCTTCATAGAATCGTTCCAAGAAGATTTGTTTGAGACCCGAGAAAGAGGTGATACAGCTATCGGGTAAGCTTCTGTACCAATCGTATGCGACACCGGCTAAACAGCCGACGAATACTCTGGTAAGAAGAGCGTCATTTGGCTGAAGTTGGACAGTCATTACCTCAAAGTGATTAATGAACTGACTGGGAGATGTGCTGCCATCAAACAGCGAGATTGTTAGGATTTTGTACTTTGGAGGAAATAGGACTTCCTTCCATTCAACTGGGTAGGGTTGTTTGATCCCCAACCTCTGCAAATTGTCCTTCTCTTTGAAGGCCTCGAATTGAGTGCACAGGAGTTTGACTGCTTCATTAGCATCCTCCAATGATGTAGAAGGAGCAGGCTGAATCAGAGTGTTAGGGGGAGGAACATGGTAAGCACTACCCCCAGCACCTGACTGACTGGGTGTAGGTTGAACCTGTACAGGAGTACTTGAGGAGATGCTACCCCCAACCCTACATTGACAGGCACCGACGATGCTATGATCTCAGGATTTGCAGCAGGTACAGTCGGTGGTACTGTATGTTGGGTATCTGGATCATCAGTGACAACATAAGCTGTCACTTCTCTAGGTACAGTGGAGGACATTGTCCGTTCAGAACTTTTGCTGTATGCATCATAGTCGGAGGAAGAATCATCTCCTGAGTGAGAAAGAAGGAGATGACCGGAAGGATCTTGGAGAAGATTCCTTTGACCGATTGTATCTCGGCTTTGGGATCTGGTATGTCGAAATACTCCTTCAGAAGATTCTTGGAGTAGATCTAAATACCTCTGGCTGGGCTTGCGAGACTTGCCATGCTTGGAGCACTTCCTACCCCCAGTGTCTCGAGAAGTCATGTTGACAGAAGTGTACAACACTTCGTCTTCATTTTTCGACATAGGTTCAGATGCTGCAAAATTCAAATGATCGAAGACAGATCGTTTTGTTGTCTGACACAACACTGGATGATAACCTTGTGATTGTAATGGTGGTGATCAATTGGTTGAACTGGAGGTGTTGAGATGTTGTCCCGCTTTTGCCTGAGGTGCTCTCGGAGGTCAGGAACAACACGGAACGAGAAGAAGTCTGAGGGACATGTTCTTTGACCACATTCGGAACATGGTTCCTGTTCTTAAAATGTTTTGTCCCTTGAGTGTACAGGGAAGTACTCACTTCATTAGCATAGGTGTCAGGATTTTTGATCCTGGAAGTTTGCCTCTGATGCTGGTTGGTCTTCGGCATTGGCTGTTTGCATTTCGTCGAAGTTGGTCTATTGAGATAAGTTCTTAGAACAGCAAATTCACCCCCAGGGGTTTCTGTCTGAGACACCAACAATTTTCCCTGTTTGGAGCGGGATATCTTAAGAGTTGGGAGATCTTGGAATTCTGCTACTGGAGTAGGCAGAATACCTCTTTGATCACTGCACTTTCCTTTAACAAGGAGGGAAGAAGAACCCTTGTTTGAAAGAGTTCCTGTACTGACTGGTGCCGAGGCACGTTCAGATTGATCTTCTACGGTAAAAACCGAGGAAGACTGAGAAAAGACCAAAGGGCCTTTTCCTTTGTTTTGTGAATAGGGGTTAGCTAAAGAGCGTTTCCCTCTGTTGTCTTCCAAGTCACGGGACGAGGAAGTTTGAGAAAAGACCAACGGGCCTTTTCCTTTGCTCTGAGGAGGAGGAGGAATAGTCAGCGGACTACCCCCAGTGGATTGCGCTGGAGCAACAGGGTGCTTGGGAAGAGGAGCAGAATTTTTCCCCTTGCTGTGAGAAGAAGAGAGATTAGCCAAAGGGCTGTCCCTCTTAGACTGCGCTGGCACAGTTTGCGCAGGGGTTGAAGTGGCTGTTGGCGCATTGACAGGTTGCGCATGAGGAGCTTTGACAGAAGGTCTTCTGGACACAGTCACAGCAGCTTGCGCAGCAGGAGTCTTGATGCCAGAGTGCTTGAGTTGCACTCTGGTTGCTGGAGTGGTGGATTGTGCAGGAAGAGTTGCAGCCAACTGCGCCAGGGAAAGAGGAGTCTTGCACTTTGACAGAGCAGCATAGGAAGTGGTTTGTGCACTGGCAAGGGGAGCAGCATACTGCGCATGACCAGTAGAGGTAGTAGATTGCGCAGCAGTCTTGGGAGCAGAGACAGCAGACTGCGCAACAGTCTTAGCAGCAGAGGCAGTAGACTGCGCAACAGTCTTAGGGACCCACACTGGGTGAACTTTGCTCGTGGCAGAAGTTGTTGCAGTGCGAGGGGTGGTCCTGGAGTTGATCATCGCCTCGTAAGCCTCTGGTTGACCTTTACAACCAGCGTCTTCTACGTCTTTCCGATAGACGCAACGTCACATTGAGTTATCACTTCCTTGTCGGAGGAGAAAGTCGTCCCCAGCAGAGTCGCCATTTTGTTTGCAAAAACAAAAGTTGATCTTTATTTCACAAACTTTGTAAGAAGATTACAAGAATTCTGGAAAAGTACAACTATAGGAATCCGATCTGAATGACGATCGCTTTATCCCTTGGACGATGTGAACTTTGAAGACGGTAGCCTCTGAAGTTGAAGGCAGTAGCCTCTGAAGAATGCAGCAGCACTTTGGCAAGAACTCCTGATCTCTGGTGATGACTTGAATGATCTCTGATATGATCCGGCCCTGATAATGAAGACTTGAAACTCTATTTAGAGTTCTGGAAATAACTAATTTTTAGTTATTCTGAGTTGCGCATGATGGATTGCGCAGACATTGGACTGCGCAAGCAGCGAACTGCGCTGGCAGTTACTCGATCGTGGACCACCTGTATGTGACGCGTGGCATTGTTTGATTAAAATGCGCTTGGTCGTGTACAGACGGTTGCCACATGGTGAGTAATTGATGGCATGTAGGCCACATGTAAATTGTCAGTTGTGTTGATGGAGTGCGCCACATGAACGGCGCTGGCTTCAGATTGCGCTAGATTGAATTGCGCTGTAGAGAGTCTGGCAGATTGCGCTTCGAATGGACTGGTAGCTTGCGCTGTATGTACAGCTGTCCTCGAGCGCTGTGCTGCACGAGAAACGAACAGTTTCCTCGTTCTTCGGGTTGTCAGCTGTCAGCTGTCAGAAGATCTGATTCTTTGTCAGATAATGATGACGAGGCCACGTCAGCTAGCGCACTTGGATGTGTGCGCGGTTCAGCCTGCACAATTGAGGTGTTGCGCAATCTATCTCCTGCACAATTCATTTGAAGGGTGCACAATTTGATTTTCCTTGCTTTTTTGATGGGTGAAACTTAATTTTTAGGACCTACATATGTAGAACACGGACGTGCGTGATTGACTGGCCACTAGTACGTACTGTCACGCCCCGCTCCCGTAGGAGCGATCGTCCTCGCTAAGGCGTGATGCCGCACGAGCCTAGATTGCGCTCGTGCAAGGCGGGTTCCATAACGGCCGATTTCAGCGGCTGCAACGGGGTCGTCGCACAGAAGTCCCAAGCAGAGACATTGAACACGCAGCGGAAATTTAGAACAAACACAAGTTATACAAAGAAGCTCTTTATTGATATTGAAACAACGGTTACATTAGGGGCGCAAGGCCAAGATTACAAACACTCAAGCTCACTCTTCTCACTTTACAAGTCACTCTGTTCTCTCTCATCTCTCGATTATAATGCTTGAGCCAGCGAAAGCTTCGGAAGGCGACGTCCATACATTATGTCCCGTATAAGTCTTTGCTCCATACGGCGCACGCTTCGAATCGCCAAGGAACTCCGTGCCTCGACGCATCCAAGCGAGCTCCGTGCCACGAGCTTCTACCCGTGCCTGTACATGGAAACTATGTGGGTGTCAGTACTAAACTGTACTGGTGGAATGAGCTCCTCGCCCACCCATACGAAACCGACACGTTTGATTTACTTTGTGCAACACAGTCCCTTCTTATCAATTGTCTTTCTACTCTTGCCTTAGGATTAGTTTTAGGACCGACGCCTTGGCCTATTCTGTGTCGCTAGACCATCCCGTGCTTGCAACAACGATGTTAACTCATACTTTACCTCTAGACCCTTCTTGTGCCAACAACGTTAACCTATTAAGTTGTGTTTGCCTTACGGCCCAAATCAGAGACACAACTACGCGATAAGACTCCATTCCCGTGTGACTGTGCTACAAATCCTTGCTGAGGCCGTGCCTTGCAGCTCAGTGAGACTCAATCATATCGTCGCCTCGCGGCCCTTCGCTTCAATGACCAACTTACCCAATCAGGGCTTGTAAACTAATTGTCACTCGACCGACTTTGCCTTACGGCATCTCCTGACTTAAACTCAAGACGACTCAATCATATCTATGCAACTTATATGCCGACAACATAAGACTCGACGCCACCTCTCGTGCCGAAGCACGTCGCCTACGTTGCAACCAAATCTTAGGCCCAATATTGTATTCAAACTATACACACACATTCAACTCGACTCCTTGATATAGTGCACTCAATACTCGACTCAATCCAAAGGCACACTCGTGGATTGCCGTCCGTGCCGACTCAACTATATGAGGTCACTAGCATGACAAGCTATCTTGGACTATAGCTTTTGTTAACCGGGGCCCTTGCAGCGCAAGTAGCGAGCCTCGCTGCAAGTCCCCGCTTAACCCGTGCTATCACCCTATCACCCAGCACAGCTATACCGTGTTTCCTCCTAGGCCGAGTCAGTCCCGTGGCCCCGGGTTGTCGCTCGAGGAAACTCTCTCCTTATCGACAAGTTGTCCAATGACCATGCAAGACTCGATACAAACTGACGTCTCACACAGTTATCCTTCTTTCAGTGTTACCCTCTCTTCCAAAACCAATATCAAGCCTTCTATCATTTGAGACCCCTCGACAACCCACGGTCGCGAGCATTCTTTCCATGTTACCATATCATTTCATTCAACTCATGAATGCTTATTCGATAGTCCTTTCTCCAAAACTCATTAAATCATCCGTGGTTCATGCCTTAAACACTAAGTCCGTGCATCGTGCCTCAAACCGACTTCCGATCTACGCGACGCTATCGCCCAAGTCATACTTTATATGACAGGCCTTGAGACCGTAAGACTATGTGGTTATACCCAACCGTAGAACTCGTAGGACCGTGCTTGATACCACTCCGATAGCCTATCATAACTTGCCTGACTTAAACGCACAACGACTCGACGAGCAAAGGCTGCGTCAAGCCTTACATTGCAAAAACGTGCCGCGCATGCGTTCGACTTCTGGACGACCAAGTCATTTGGGTACCTAGACTTATATTATAAGCCGTGCAACGCAACTTAATTCATGGGGCAACCAAGACTATGCCAAGCCTTGGACGATAGGATCGTACATGCTTTATGAAGCATTTATACGGGCGATGCCTAGGACTTTGGCTAAGTTCATACTTTGCCTACTCAACCAACATTCTTTCTCCCAAGCCACGAGACGAAGGATCGAGTGTCATTTTCAAAGCACGCCGTGCACCAACTCTAAGCCGATCGTTGGACCTTTTCATTTCTAACTCAATTCGACCCGTCGGAATTATTCCCTTTAGCTATGTGGATTCGTCTCTTTTATTATCAAGCCTACTTGTGCAAGTTAAAAACATGCGATTTATTATGTGAAGGCTAAGATGAGGCAAGTTTACCGAAACTACCCCACCTGAGCGAGCGGTCGCCTCGACCGAGTGATGTCTTCGAGCAGCCGTTGTAAGGCTAAGTCCGAACGCCGTTGGCGTTTCGATTCCTCCGATTGACTGAGCGGGACGGGGCACTACACGTACAAGTCGTACGATAGGATTAACCGCTAATAGAATTGTATGCTAGTTTGACTTAGCGGTTATAGAGGTTACTGTTATGGATACAACATAGTAGGCATTGGGCGGGGAGGACAATTCCTTAGCGTATGGGCTTCGATGCACTTTCTCTTTTGTAACCCGTGAGCTCCGCCGGAGACGTGGGTCAGATTACCCATGATTACTGACGGCCACTGACGTTCTGCGGAACGTTATGCTCTTATTGATTGGGCCTCTGGTCCCCCAAGGGGGGACTACGCCGATCCTATTTAGCCAGGGCCCATGCGTAGGAAGGATTATTCTTAACTATATTTCACTTAGAACGGTTAGGCACCTTTATCCGTTAGGTACGAGTACTTTTGGTTTGGGTACTTGTATCTGACCGTGTCTTGGAACAATAACTTGTCGCGGATTAGTTTGTCACATCTTGTCCTTGTTTGGTTGTAGGTGTGACTTACTACTTCGATGAGAAGGTATTGAACCTTGTTGGGATCCGGATACCATATTGGATTCATAGCATGGAAAGATACGTCACCGTGAATTAGTTTACCATCTCCTGTCCTTGTTGGTTGGGGGGATGGTAAGCTAGTTCATTAGGTGTGTATTGGACCATGTTATAATTCAATTGACTTATTTATTTGAGCAATATTTATTCAGTTTATATGGCATGATATTATGTGTCTGTTACGTCCCTCTGAGGACCTGGTTATCTCTCCAGGTGTGTGCTCTTGTCTTTCGCAGGTGTTCTAGCTCTAGCCGTGATCATCGCTATTTCTTCGAGGATGATTGCGCTTGGATCGTCTTCGCTTCGCTCGCCAAATTCATTTCTTTTCTCATGTATTTCCCTTTATTTATTGGTAGTGGATTTGTCTCCGCCCAACATATTGTATCAAGACAATTCATTATCATTATATGATATCTTTTATTCATTTATTTTGTGGATGAGATTAGTTATGGTTCTACTGTATTTTATAGCTTATGTATTCATACGAGGTTTCCATATATTGGAGTGTACTTCGTATGTATACAGCTGGCATGTCTACGTTCCTAGTCCTACGTATTTTGGGACTGGGGCGTTACAATTACTACATAGCCTTCCAACTTAACTTGTACCAAACGTGCCTACTACTTGCCATAGCCCGTGGTATTTCTATCATCGAAACAACCGTGTTTCGTGCCTTGAACCCAATGTGTTCCGTGCGACACTATCGACCAAATCATACTCTATGTGACGAGCCTTAAGATCGTGGGAACAAATGGCTATATGCAGCCATAGAATCGTGGGACCGTGCATGCGCTCAACTTGAAACAACCAAGTTCTTTGGGTACCTAGACTTATGCTATAAGCCGTGCGATACAACTTAGCTCGTAGGACGATCAAGGCTATGCCAAGCCTTGGACGATGGGATCGTGTATGCTTTATCAAGCATTTATACGTGCGACGCCTATGACTTAGGCTAAGTTCGTAGCTTTGTGGCAAACTTAAACCAACTTCCTTCTCCCAAGCCACGAGATGATGGGACCGAGTGTCATTTTGAAAGCGCATCGTGCAATACTTCTAAGCCAACCGTTGGACGTTTTTATTTTTTTTCTAACTCAATTCGACCCGTCGGAATTATTCCCTTAGCTATGTGGATTTGTCTCTTTTATTATCGAGCATACTTGTGTAAGTTGAAAACATGTGATTTATTATGTGAAGGCTAAGATGAGGCAAGTTCACCAAAACTACCCCACCTGAGCGAGGAGTCGCCTCGACCAAGCGATGTCTTTGAGCCCGTTGCAAGGCTAAGTCTGAACGCCGTCGCGTTCCGATTCCTCCGATTGACTGAACGGGACGGGACACTACACTTAAGAAGCTTCACAGCGTCCGGTGCTAGAAAACCAGACGTGTCAAATGCGAACGGGATGAAGACGTGTTGATCGTCGTTGCACGCTTTCTCGTGTTTGGACACTTTGGCTGAGGTCGCTTTGAGAGCAGCTTGTCCCACAGTAAAGCCTCCACTCCCCAAGCCCACTAGTGGGGAAACTCCTGTTAGGTCCACACATGCATGTTTTTCTCCCATCCACCCGTAAACCAGAACATCTGCCGGTCTGAGTGCCGGTCTGAGTGACGATATTCCCTCATGCTGATCAGACAAGAAGTTCACAGGTGCCTCTTTTTTTGCTGAAATTTCTGCACGCCTATGTACATCAAAAAGAACATCCCTGACAAGATCATGCCTGTATTAGAAACCTGGAAGATCCTTACAATGAACTGCATGCTCCCCGAAGGTGTCCAAACACACCTTACGGCACACTGGACATGGCTCATCCATTGGAAACATAGGAATCATGAGGCGGTACCTGAGGATAGTGCGGTACTCCACTAGTGACATGTGTTGGCCTAACCCGTCAATTGGGATAGCCAAGAGAAAATCCTGAGCATGCACTGCTTGTAGACATCCAAAAATCGCTTTCTACCTAGCGGTCATATCGAACTTGACTTCCATGTCCTAAACAAGTTTACTAAAAGGGCACTCGCCAAAGCATGTTGGGTTTTAGGTGGGACGGTGTGAAACCCATAGTTTTTAGTTTGCAAAATTATTTTTAAATCTTTAGTTAAATAAAATTTTATAAGAATAATGTTAAATGTTGATTAAGGATAATTAGTTAATATTGATATTATTTTATTTAGTGTAAAAATTTATTTTTTAAAAAAATAAAAATAATAATTTAACTGGGACTTTTGTATGACAACCCAGATCCAACTGAAGTCTATAATAGTTTTATAAATTTAAATATTGTTTATATTTTCTAATTAAATTGTTTTTAGCCCAAAGCCAAGTTCATACTATTAAAAATCATTGTTTTGAAATTAAGAAAACCATTTTCTTTCATTAGGCCCATTGGATTAGCCAAGCCCACCCAATTCCTTTAAACTCATAACCCAATAAGTCTACCTTAAGTTCAAACCCTTTAGGCCAATTATGGCCCAAAACCCATAAAGTTTTCTGGCTAGCTTGCTGTGGGTTTCTTTTAGATGAGCTTGAGCTCATTTGTGCTCTGAAGGAATGAATGAAAGAACTTTCATTCATTTGCTTTTAGTGGAGAAGACTTTTCATCTTCTCCTTCTCCAACCGGTTGAAAACGATCGACCCCTCGGATATTTTGGCCGGTGGCCATGAATGGCAAAGGCTCTTCTTCTTCCCCTGATGGTAACTCCTATTTCTCTAGTTTCTATATAAACCCACTCTTTTCCATTTTTCCACATACCAAATTTCCTTCCCAATCTTCTTCCTTCCCTCTTTCCCCATAAAATCCCGGCGCCCCGACGATCCGCACGGCCCACCCCGCGTCACCGCCGCCCGCCCTGACCGGCGACCGCCGTCGTCCACCGCCAGCACCCCTGCGTGGCTGTGTCCGTCATTTTCGTCTGCCCCTGTCCGTGTCCTGTAGTGCTGTTCGGTTCCGAGATCGATTTGGGATTTCCGTTCGATTTCGGTTTGGGTATAATTCTGGAACTCCACTTTTCTTTTAGTCGGTGATGAATCTTCTGGTCCCCGAATCCAGCAGGAATTCGGTTTTTCGACAACGTAAATTCTACGTTGCAATTTCTGTTTTTCGGAATTTTCGGAGAATCGGGTGTCTGAGAACCTTTTCGAAAGGAACTCTGGAGAATGATTATTTCTCTGGGTTTTCCTATTCGTAGGCTAATTCTCGGAGTTTCCGAAGGAAATTTGGAAATTACCCGTATTCGGATTTTCGGGAAAGTTCTGTTGATTTTCCATGGTTTGATATTTGGTTGTCTTTTAGTGGGGTATGTGTTCTGTTGTGTTTAGTTGCGGAATTGGGTTTTTAAACATTGTTTCTGTTGGAAATTTCCTTTGGTTGTCACTCCTGGACTATGAGTTAGTAGTGATGGTTGATTGGAAAATATTATTTTGAGGAAAATATATTAAAGTGGGAGTTTTGAGAATTATTTTGCAGGTATCGGACGCGTTCCCAGTTTTTGGGTTATCCCGAAAACAGAGGGAATGCTGCCGAAATTTTCGGAAAATTTATTAAAAGATTTTAAAATGATTTTTCTGATAAATATTATTTTAATAATATTTTTGGGCGATGACCATATTGGTCAATAGGCCCCAGCGAAATGCAAACGCACCGGTTCGTCCGGACGTTGAGGCAGAATAGCTGTATTTGAAGATTGGACCAATTCTGAGACATTCTAATAATTTACAAATTTAGTTAAAATTTTATTATTTAATTTTTAGGCGATTTAAAGGACTAACCCATTTTTCTCTTATTTAAATTCATAAATTTGTAAGGGCATAAGCCTATTCTTTATCTTCTGCAAAAGTTGTAATCAGTAGGAGCAATAAATTTGTGATTTCTGGGATTGAGTAAACGCGTAGAATTAATCAATATTATTATTTTAATTAATAATTCACGATTTTTCATTTTAAGAAAAGAAATTATATTTTTACATATAATTATAAAACACTAAATTTTTCCCAATAAGTTGATAAAATACCACGTTTTATATTCAATTGAAAATTACAAGTTTTTCCGAAAAACCTAAATTGAATTTCTAAATTTAAACTCATTAGTAAACGTTGTGATGTTGTGTTAGCTAGCTAATAACTAAAATAGACTAGGAAAGACAAATAGAGATTGCAACTAGATTATTTTGCTGGTATTTGTATTTCTGAGATAAGTTCCCCGGAATGTAGGATTTCAAGGAGGAATGTGACTTTTCAAATCCCGAAGTACCAATCTCGACCAATTGAAATTCAAGGCAAGTACGGTTGTGGTTAATTGCAGTTTAATTAATTTTAGAAATTTTGCATGTTAAATACACAACTGTTACACGTACTCTCTCCTAGAGTAATATTGAATCATTGCATCGGGATAATGGGGAGTAGCGTAGTTATCTATGATCAAAGCCAAATAGTTAATGAATGTGCGAGCTTACCCCTCTTCACACGGGGTTAGGCCGGACCGTATCAATAGGATACAAGTGAATCATCCTAAACCGGTCATAGATACTGCATACTCAAATCACAATTGTTTTATTGGAAATCATTGTTTCAAAATTATTTAATATTGCAAGTTTCTATTCATTATGCAAATTGTTAATTTTTCATAATTGTACTTGCTCCTTTCCTGACTGGATCCCCCACACCCAATAGGTTCTATTGATGACTCAGAGCTACTGATTAGTAGTTACTACGACCCGGAGCTGTACCCTGCTGTGCTCCCAGACGAGGTTCATGGAGATGATGATGACACTTCTGCTTAGATGGAGATTTGTTGTCTTTATTTAAATTAATGTTATTTTAAAAGTGGTGAACTCTTTTGTAATGAACAAGTTTATTTTTATCGTTAAATAAAATGTTGTGGCAATTATAAATTCAAGTGTTGTTGATTGTACCTGCATATGGAATACAGCTTACTGCCGCCGTCTCAACAACGGTGCAGGCTGGGCATGATCCGAGTCGACCCAAGAAATTGGGATCGGGTCGTGACATGTTTTCAGTGGTGGCCCATGCAGGTCTCTGTCAACAACTTAGGAAAACTTAGAAACAACAAGGAACACTAGAACATTAAATTGCCACAACTTAGGATCGAAAAATTTATATTTTGCTTGATTATAGACGGGTAGGATACCTTGCTTATGTTTATGTCCTAAACCTTTCCAGACCATGGCTACTAATGAGAATGACAATGCCGGAGATGAGCTGTCACCTCAGCACACCCCATCACCACCCCAATATAGTCCGGATCCTACTCCGCGACATTTGACTGATCGCCCTCATAATGCTGGAAACGCTCAAGTTCATCAGACGACGGATCCTTCAGGCTCGAGGACTGGACTGCAGACGGTGATGCCTGTCCCACCTGCCCCGCCGCTTCCAGTGAACCCCTCCGAACTCATAAGTCTGCTGCGAGAAGTGCTGGCAACTCAGAGGGCTGAAGCTGAATCTCATCGCGAGCAGAACGCGATTATGAAGGAAGGAATGGAGAACTCCCACAATGTAGCTTGGCTGCACTTGGAAGGAGAGAAGTGAACCCAGAAGAGCCTAGACCTGCTAAGGTAAGTGCCATTCTAGAGGATTAATTTTAGTAGTCTTAAGACCATTAGAATTAATTAGAGACCTTGGTTATGCTAAGGTTGGAGATATCGAGAAATTCAAGAAGCTGGGCCCGCGACCTTTTAAGGGAACGGAAGGTATTGTCTATGCCGATGAATGGCTAGACAATATGGAACGACTTCTCAGTGTCGCTCGGCTTCCTGATGATCTCATGGTGGAAGCTGTAGGACTCCAACTGCAAGAAGTGGCTAGTACCTGGTATAGGAATGAACCCCGACTCCAGGATAGACAGGTTGACTGGGACACTTTCAAGAAATTGTTCCAGAGGAAATTCTTCCCAACTTCTGAAATGCGGGAGATGGAGCGACAATTTCAGAACCTGAAGCAGGGCAACATGACTGTGGGAGAGTATGCGGCAGAATTCGGCCAGCTCAGCCGATTTGCCAAGAACATGGTGGCTGATCCTGCTGATCGTGCAGAACGATTCAAGTATGGACTTAGAGAGGAGATTCGCACTCATGTGATCTCTGGTGGAGCTAAGACTTATGAGAAGATTCTGGAGAGAGAGTGGAAATATACACAGATCACAAAAGTCTGAAGTATGTTTTCACTCAGAAGGAGTTAAACATGAGGCAAAGGAGATGGCTGGAGTTAATGAAGGACTTTGACATCGACTTGCAATATCACCCGGGTAAGGCTAATGTGGTCGCTGATGCACTTAGTCGATACCCAGTGGCGATGTTCTTAACCAAGGAGAGGCACCTGCTGGAGGACATCGAGAAGCTCGGACTGGAGATTGTACTGCCTGGACGGAAGGAACTGGATGCTGATTCTGTGTTGATGAAGTTGCAAGTGAGCTCGTACCTGATGGACAAGATTAAGGAGACGCAGTTTCAAGACGAGGCACTTTGCAAGCTGAGAGATCAAGTGTTAGCAGAAACACTGGAAGGTTTCTCAATTGCCAGCGATGGAGCTTTGAAGAATGGTACAAGGCTTTGTGTACCGTCTGGCGAACTGAGGAACGAGTTGATGAAGGAAGCGCATCAGTCTCAATATTCCATACATCCTGGAGCCAATAAGATGTATCGGGATATGCGCACTATCGTCTGGTGGAGTGGAATGAAGAAAGATGTCACCAGGTATGTTGCTAGATGCTTGATTTGTCAACAAGTGAAGGCTAGTAGACAGAGACCTGCAGGACTTCTACAACCACTGGACATTCCAGAGTGGAAGTGGGAGCATATCACGATGGATTTCGTGTCAGGACTGCCTCGTTCCCAAGGAGGGAAGGATGCCATCTGGGTAATTGTGGACCGACTAACCAAGTCAGCTCACTTTATCCCCTTCAAAGTTGGTTTATCCACTGAGAAGTTGGCAGCATTGTACATGCGGCACATCTACCGGATTCATGGCGTACCGGTAAGTATTGTTTCTGACCGAGACACTCGTTTTACCTCACATTTTTGGAAGAGCTTGCATGACAGCTTGGGGACCCAGTTGAAGTTCAGCACAGCTTATCATCCCCAGACTGACGGACAATCTGAGAGGACAATTCAGACACTTGAAGATATGCTGCGAGCTTGTGTCTTGGAATTTGGAGGATCGTGGGAAGACCATCTGCACTTGGTAGAGTTTCTTACAATAACAGCTACCAAGCCAGTATTGGTATGACCCCATTTGAAGCTTTATATGGACGTCGTTGCCGTACACCATTGGCATGGGACGACGTAGGGGAAAGAGTACTGCTGGGTCCAGAGATGGTGACTGACGCAGCAGAAAAGGTGAAGATAATCAGAGACAAGCTCAGGATTGCTCAAGACAGGCAGAAACACTGGGCAGACAGCGGTCGACGACCACTGGCATTTGAAGAAGGAGATAAAGTATTTGTGAAGATTTCTCCTACCAGAGGGACAATCAGGTTTGGCAGAGCTGGGAAGCTGAGTCCCAGGTACATTGGTCCGTTCGAAGTTCTGAGCCGGATCGGAGAAGTGGCGTATAGGTTAGCTCTACCAGCTAATCTAGAAGGCGTGCACAACGTCTTCCATGTCTCGCAGCTCAGGGAGTATGTACCTGATGAGAACCACGTTCTGGACCATTCAGAGTTGGAGATCGGACCGAGTCTCACTATACCAGAGAAGCCAGTGGCGATCTTGGACCGAGGCGAGAAGAAGACCAGAACCTCGGTGACTCCTATAGTCAGAGTTATGTGGAGGCACGATTCCCCAGGCGAGTCTACCTGGGAGCGAGAAGATGAGATGCGGGAGAAATACCCGTACTTGTTTGAGACCTGAGGTAATTCCTAACCCTATCTCTTTAAATTTCGAGGACGAAATTTTATAAGGAGGGAAGGTTGTGAAACCCATAGTTTTTAGTTTGCAAAATTATTTTTAAATCTTTAGTTAAATAAAATTTTATAAGAATAATGTTAAATGTTGATTAAGGATAATTAGTTAATATTGATATTATTTTTTTGTGTAAAAATTTATTTTTTAAAAAAATAAAAATAATAATTTAACTGGGACTTTTGTATGACAACCCAGATCCAACTGAAGTCTATAATAGTTTTATAAATTTAAAATATTGTTTATATTTTCTAATTAAATTGTTTTTTAGCCCAAAGCCAAGTTCATACTATTAAAAACCATTGTTTTGAAATTAAGAAAACCATTTTCTTTCATTAGGCCCATTGGATTAGCCAAGCCCACCCAATTCCTTTAAACTCATAACCCAATAAGTCTACCTTAAGTTCAAACCCTTTAGGCCAATTATGGCCCAAAACCCATAAAGTTTTCTTGCTAGCTTGTGTGGGTTTCTTTTAGATGAGCTTGAGCTCATTTGTGCTCTGAAGGAATGAATGAAAGAACTTTCATTCATTTGCTTTTAGTGGAGAAGACTTTTCATCTTCTCCTTCTCCAACCGGTTGAAAACGATCGACCCCTCGATATTTTGGCCGGTGGCCATGAATGGCAAAGGCTCTTCTTCTTCCCCTGATGGTAACTCCTATTTCTCTAGTTTCTATATAAACCCACTCTTTTCCATTTTTCCACATACCAAATTTCCTTCCCAATCTTCTTCCTCCCCTCTTTCCCCACAAAATCCCGGCGCCCCGACGATCCGCACGGCCCACCCCGCGTCACCGCCGCCCGCGCCTGACCGGCGACCGCCGTCGTCCACCGCCAGCACCCCTGCGTGGCTGTGTCCGTCATTTTCGTCTGCCCCTGTCCGTGTCCTGTAGTGCTGTTCGGTTCCGAGATCGATTTGGGATTTCCGTTCGATTTCGGTTTGGGTATAATTCTGGAACTCCACTTTTCTTTTAGTCGGTGATGAATCTTCTGGTCCCCGAATCCAGCAGGATTTCGGTTTTTCGACAACGTAAATTCTACGTTGCAATTTCTGTTTTTCGGAATTTTCGGAGAATCGGGTGTCTGAGAACCTTTTCGAAAGGAACTCTGGAGAATGATTATTTCTCTGGGTTTTCCTATTCGTAGGCTAATTCTCGGAGTTTCCGAAGGAAATTTGGAAATTACCCGTATTCGGATTTTCGGGAAAGTTCTGTTGATTTTCCATGGTTTGATATTTGGTTGTCTTTTAGTGGGGTATGTGTTCTGTTGTGTTTAGTTGCGGAATTGGGTTTTTAAACATTGTTTCTGTTGGAAATTTCCTTTGGTTGTCACTCCTGGACTATGAGTTAGTAGTGATGGTTGATTGGAAAATTATTTTGAGGAAATATATTAAAGTGGGAGTTTTGAGAATTATTTTGCAGGTATCGGACGCGTTCCCAGTTTTTGGGTTATCCCGAAAACAGAGGGAATGCTGCCGAAATTTTCGGAAAATTTATTAAAAGATTTTAAAATGATTTTTCTGATAAATATTATTTTAATATTTTTTGGACGATGACCATATTGGTCAATAGGCCCCAGCGAAATGCAAACGCACCGGTTCGTCCGGACGTTGAGGCAGAATAGCTGTATTTGAAGATTGGACCAATTCTGAGACATTCTAATAATTTACAAATTTAGTTAAAATTTTTATTTAATTTTTAGGCGATTTAAAGGACTAACCCATTTTTCTCTTATTTAAATTCATAAATTTGTAAGGGCATAAACCTATTCTTTATCTTCTGCAAAAGTTGTAATCAGTAGGAGCAATAAATTTGTGATTTCTGGGATTGAGTAAACGCGTAGAATTAATCAATATTATTATTTATTAATTAATAATTCACGATTTTCTCATTTTAAGAAAAGAAATTATATTTTACATATAATTATAAAACACTAAATTTTTTCCAATAAGTTGATAAAATACCACGTTTTATATTCAATTGAAATTACAAGTTTTTCCGAAAAACCTAAATTGAATTTCTAAATTTAAACTCATTAGTAAACGTTGTGATGTTGTGTTAGCTAGCTAATAACTAAAATAGACTAGGAAAGACAAAGAGATTGCAACTAGATTATTTTGCTGGTATTTGTATTTCTGAGATAAGTTCCCCGGAATGTAGGATTTCAAGGAGGAACGTGACTTTTCAAATCCCGAAGTACCAATCTCGACCAATTGAAATTCAAGGCAAGTACGGTTGTGGTTAATTGCAGTTTAATTAATTTTAGAAATTTTGCATGTTAAATACACAACTGTTACACGTACTCTCTCCTAGAGTAATATTGAATCATTGCATCGGGATAATGGGGAGTAGCGTAGTTATCTATGATCAAAGCCAAATAGTTATGAATGTGCGAGCTTACCCCTCTTCACACGGGGTTAGGCCGGACCGTATCAATAGGATACAAGTGAATCATCCTAAACCGGTCATAGATACTGCATACTCAAATCACAATTGTTTTATTGGAAATCATTGTTTCAAAATTATTTAATATTGCAAGTTTCTATTCATTATGCAAATTGTTAATTTTTCATAATTGTACTTGCTCCTTTCCTGACTGGATCCCCCACACCCAATAGGTTCTATTGATGACTCAGAGCTACTGATTAGTAGTTACTACCCCGGAGCTGTACCCTGCTGTGCTCCCAGACGAGGTTCATGGAGATGATGATGACACTTCTGCTTAGATGGAGATTTGTTGTCTTTATTTAAATTAATGTTATTTTAAAAGTGGTGAACTCTTTTGTAATGAACAAGTTTATTTTTATCGTTAAATAAAATGTTGTGGCAATTATAAATTCAAGTGTTGTTGATTGTACCTGCATGGATACAGCTTACTGCCGCCGTCTCAACAACGGTGCAGGCTGGGCATGATCCGAGTCGACCCAAGAAATTGGGATCGGGTCGTGACAGACGGTGTCCTTACTAGTAAACCTACTAAGTCGAAAAGGAGAATACAGAATAAAGTTTCCTTATTACGTAAAAGAAGGAATTTTTTCTTTCCTTATTTCCCTGTTTTTATACAGTAAAAAAATAGCATTATTATTTCTGACTACTGTTTGGTAACCGGAATTTGGGGTTGGATTTGGAGTTTCAACTGAAGTGATCCAAAATCCACAAGTCCCATTGTTTGGTAATGGGTATTTGGGATTGATTTGGAAAGGAAATCATTACATGCATTCCTGTCTCCCCCTTTGTTCCCCCTGACCGCCACCGACGCCCGACGCCCGACGACCTTTCCCCGACGTCGTTCCCGCGGCTACCAATTGCGGTCAGGAGGCGACATAGGAGGGGATCGAAGGCAAAGGGGATCGGGAGGCGGCGGAGGAGGGGATCCGAAGGCGGCGGTGTGAGGGATCGGGAGGCGGAGGAGGGATCAGAAGGTGGCGGTGGAGGGGATCGGACGGTGGCGGAGGAGGAGATCGAAAGGCGTGGAAGTGGGATTTTTTTTGGTCGGTGGAAGAGCTCTCGATCAGGGTTTTTTTGCGTAATGGATTTTTTGTCCATTGGTTTCTTTATGAAAGATGGCAGAAAATTAGATAAATATAATTAATAATATGTATTAATGATTGTGATCCTATAATTTTTGCTGGCTATATTAAGATAGGAACCAAATTTAAAATAAGGACCAAATTTTAGATAATTATTTAATGACTGCAATTAATATATAGATCAAATTTATATAATTAATTAAACTAATTATTATTGGATTGAGCTGTTTATCATAATTATTATTATTATGAGATTACTATACTATTTTCTATTAAAATAATTATCATCCCACTTTCCACTTTCCACTTCCTTACCTAACCAACACATTTGTCCCCCACTAGGGGGACAAGAAAGTGCATGGATTCCATTCATTTTCCATCCTTGAAAGTCCAAATCCATATATTTTTTCACTAATGGCCCGTTTGGTAAACCGTATTTGGAGGTGGAATTTGGATTTTTATAGATTTGGAGACAAATCCATGGAATCCTATGTTTGGTTGGAGATGGATTTGGATATGGAAAGTATGACAAAATCCAAACTTGGATTTGGTTGGATTTTGGAGGAAAATAATATTCTTTAATAATTTCGTTAAAATTTTATTATTTAATAATTTTGTTAAAAATTAGTAAATTAAAAATTAGTTAATCTTTAATAATTTCGTTAAAATATTTATTCTTTAATAATTTTGTTAAAAAGTTAATTAATAAAAAAACTAACTATTTTATTAGTATTATTAATTAATAATAAAAATTGTATTATTAATTAAAAATTAGTTATTATTAATTTCATTATAATCATAATTAATAATTATTATTATTATATATTAATTAATAATATTTTATTATTTAGTTAATAATCATAATTTCTAGTATTATTATATTATTATTATAATATTAATTAATAATTTATTAGTATTATTATATATTAATTAATAATCATATCCTATGTTTAGTATTTAATTAAAAATTAGTTAATTTAATTATATTTTAATCACAATAATATTTTAATTAATAATTTTATAATAATTTAATTAATATTTTAATTGATAATATTTATTAATATTTTAAATATTTTATAATATTTTATAATATTTTAATTAATAATATTTTATAATATTTAATTATATTTTAATCACAATAATATTTTAATTAATAATATTTTATAATATTTTAATCACAATATTTAAATATTTTAATTAATAATATTTTAATTTAATTATTAATAATATTTTAATCACAATTAGAATCATATTTTATAGTATTTTTAATAATTTACTAATCATAATAATGTTAATTTATAATTATTTTAAAATATTTAATTTATTGTTAATTTCATTTTATTAATTATTAATTATTAATTATTAATTATTAATTATATTATTATCAATAATTATAATTTATAATTATTAATCGTTAATAAAAATTATCGATTGTTAATTATTAATTATTAATCGTTAATTATAATTTATAGTTATTAATTATTATTATTAATCGTTATTATTAATTATTAATTATTAATTATTAATCGTTATTTATTTAAAATTAGCTAATCATTAATTATTAATTTTATATTAATAACTAATCGTCATTATTAATTACTAATCGTTAATATTAATTTTAATAAATATAATAACTATAATTAATCATAATTAATTATAGCTTAATTATTGATCATGACTATAATTTAATTATTAATTATAAATCAAATCGTATGTTTGGTTGGAGTTGAATTTGGAGTTGGTTTGAATAGTAAAATCCATGATTTGGATTTGGAGGATTTCCAAATCTAAATTCAAATAGTAAATTCGGACCAAACAAGCCCTTACGGTTACCAAACAGCCCCTAAATTGAAAAAGATATCGGACGTGAGGGAATATTATTTTCCAATTTTGAGGTGTTTGAAATCCAGGGTGTACTTCGTCTCTATCGGGTTACGTTTTCCTTTTTGTCCCCACAGCTCGCCCCCTCTTCTTCCTTCTCCTTCCTCTTCCCCAACGGAGCGGAACCGACGTCGGAGATCCCCCTTCCGGAGACCAACGGCTGTGATTTCGTCTTCAACCTCCCGCCCCTCCCCATCAGACCTTAAAAGTCCCACCTTTACCATCAAAACCCTAAAATAACTCGAAATTTTCCCAATCCCTAGAGGAATTCGAGCGGGGCGATCGATGCCTCTTCGTTTCTGCTCGATTCATGCCGCTGGAACCGCTCCCTCTCGACCGCAAAGTTCGTCTTCAGGGACCGGAAGCACGAGCGGGGGCAGCTTCGATGTCGTAGCGTCCTCCGAGGAGGTGGCGGCGGATTCACTCCGCGGTGGCGCGACCCCTACCGAGTAAGGACCCCCCCCCCCCCCCCCCCCCCCCCCCCCCCCCCCCCCCCCCCCCCCCCCTTCCAAAACAGATCTGAAGCTTCTAGGTCAAAACTAGGTTTTTTCTTTATTTTTTATGATTTGTGTTCAGTTTCAACCGAATCAATAATTGATTCGATTTTTTTGGTTGAACTATCTTGATGCATCCCTGAGCATAGAAGAGCAGCAAGTGTAGCAGTAGTAGCAGTAATCTCTTTAGTAGCCGAGTACTTACAGTTGATAGTTGCATTACCTACTGCCAGTTAGGACTCAAGTCATCACCAGCTAGGATTCAAGTCACTTCAACCTACTATGTTTTTTTGTGTCTGTAACCATCTCATTTTGTGTCTGTAACCATCTGACTAGTTCAAGAACATACGTCATGGAGTCACTTGGGGAAGGAACACGTATTTTGTACTTGAGAGTTTATCTGAGCAGTGTAACTTCTCTCCTTTAACCAGCATGTCTATTTCTCATAAAATTAGATTGTACCTCTCGATTCTTACGTTTGATGGTATTAGTACTAGGAAGAATCTAAACTAGAATTAAGTAAGAAGATATTATATAGCATTATACCATTCATTGAATCTAGGGACATTTGGAGCTTCTTCAAGAGAAATATTCAAAAACATCTTTTCTTCTCAGGTATCCTTAAAACTTTGTCCAGAAAATGAATTCAACTCTTGATGTGAACATTTTGTACAGAATAATATATAAGTTTTAAATAACTTTGGATGATGTTTACAGAATAATATATAAGTTTTAAATAACTTTAGAGTCCTTCAACCCAGAGTCTTGTTCCAAGTCGCAATCTATAATTTTAAATAACTTTGGATGATGTTTGCAGGAGGCAAGCTTTTAGGAGGAAGATGCAAAGGTCTAGTTGGTGACAACTTGGAGAAGGACCTGGGGATCTTGCTGATTGCGTGGAGATTTGGTGTATTGTTTTGGAGCTCTGCTGGAAAAAGTTACTATGTGATGTTTTACTTTTTTGGAACTCTCTAGTTATTCAAATGCTGTCATATTCTTGTCTGTGATCTAGATCTTACATTGAGCCTACTATGTTTTTTCTGTCTGTTAACTCTTGGCTTTTGATTCGAAAGTAATTTTTTTGATGTGTTCATCGACTTTTGCTGAACGTGGTGGCAAAGTTTTTGAGAAAGAGAAGCTTATACTATGTACTAGTACTTATTTGTGTATTTATGAGAAAAGGGTTCTCAAAATGTCACATGGGAACATACAGAAGAGGGCAAAACTATGCTGACAAGGAACTATTTTATTAGACAAAATGAAGTAGAAGGTCTACCTTCTTTTAGAATCATTTGATAATCTAATACATAGTACAAAGGAAATGAAAAAGAAGCCTGTGCATGGATTCCTTGGGAGTAGTATAGCCACTATTTTCTTGATTATTACTACAGTTCTTAATAGCTTGTAAAACTGCTTGCTTCACCACCTGTGCATTTATGCTCTCCATTTGATTCTGCAAAGCAATAATGAATGTACCCCGAGTAAGAACAAAGAAATATATGACAGTGAAATTTTAGAGATACGGATGCTTGTGGTAATGTATTTCATGTGCATCACAAATTTTGAAGCTCCGTCTTTTTTGTCTGCCGCACCACCGGCCACGAGTTCTGCGGCAAGGCTGTGGCCGAGGGATGCTCAATGAAGGTAATTACCCTTGCTCTTTCCTTCCATCTCCCTCCTCTAAAATGATGGCTCTCTTTATTACTCTCTCTCACATTCTTTAGTGTGATTGGTGCACGGATCCCCAACGTATACACCGGCGGCACCTGACAGTCCGCCCATGCCACCTTCTATTGTGGAAAAGACGCCTCCGACATTATGGGTACCTCACTTTTCTCTCATTTTGCGACCTACATTTCTCTTTTCTTAATAATAGGTCCCCTAGCATGTCTACTTTGCAATTTTACGATGTTAATTACTACAAAAGGATACCCAAAAATGACCCATTTTGCATTGTTGCTAGGTCAGTTGCAGGCTTCTTGGTGCTAATGTTTCTTTACATTTTACATAAGTTTCGAGTTTTAGGTTTTCATTACAAATTTGTTTTTGTTCAGCTTTCTCATATCTGACTCATTGTGGTAATATGGTTGAAAAATCTTGGATGATCATGATTATTGTTAACATAAAATTAGTTACTTAGTGAATACCCTGTTTTTCCTAAATAGATATATCCTAGAATTGATGATAACACGGAAATGGAGAACATATATTTTGAATGAAACTTACAACTGGCATAGCCTTAGGCAAAATGGCTAGCTTCTACAATTGTTTTAAGTGATCTTGTTTTTATGGCATTTCTTCTAAGTGCTTGATTATATGCTTTAGTGCATAATGTTGGAAGTTCATGAGCAATTGATGGAGACTCTTTATAGAATAGCGCAGATAAAAAGATCATTGTTTTCCGGGCATGTTTCCTAAGTCCTTGCTTATATGTTACATCCATAATGTTGAAAGTTCATAAGAAATTCTTGAAGACTTTTTATTGAATATCACAAACAAAACCTCTTACCAGATAAGTATTTCACTCTATATTTACTTATTTAATGGCAACTACTATTTTGTTCTACTATTTAGTGCATTTTTTATGTCGACATTGTGACTCTTGCTCAAGGATTAAGCATAAATCCTATTTGGGTGTATGTAGGGACAAACAAATATGGCTACTTTATTTAGAGACTGTCAGATAGGAGTCTAGACCAAATAGACTATTAACAACCCTTTATAGGTTACATTACTATGACCTTTTCTTGTAGAGGTTTTACCTTTTTCCAAGTTGCATCTCCAATGAACCAAGAATTTTACTGGCAATAACATATCTATCACTATACTATAAGTGAAGTTGTAGTAATCAGGGGATCCTTGAACTTGTCAAAACCTTAATGTGGTCTTTGTGCCAATTGAGAAATATTCTTGTTAAAGAACCATGTAAGAAATGTTAACATAGACTAGTAGGTCATTAAGAGTTCAGCCCGCCAAGTCCTTTGAGATTACATAGAATTGGCCATTAGTCCACTACCTTAATCTTATTCTAGTTCACCTCTTTATGTCAGCTGAAATGACTGTCCCAAATACTCTTCTGAGTCTTGACCAACATGGCTACTGGGTTTTATGGTACCAAGTTAGCTTTTGATGTCTTCGACATGTATTTCATTTCTATGTTTGATTTGTTGTTTCCTCTTATGAACCACCAAATATAGATTTCACATATTAGAATCTTCTTTCAAGGAAGAATGTATCAAAATTTCTACTGTGAATGGAATCTTCCCTTTATGTAATTGAACAATGTGAAGAACTAGCTATAGTTGCACAATGTTCACATCCCTTATGTAAAGAGCATTTTGGTTTCAAGCCAAGAGAACATGGCCTACCTTAATTTTATGGTATTTATCTGATTATATTATTTTCAAATTTCTTCATTACTGGCAATCATTACAGTTAGTAATGTTTATATGTTATTTCTATTAACAGGATACTCTTAGGCACAACTACACAAACAAAGGCCATATGATATAGAAGAGGCGATTCAGGTGAATCAGGATGCTGCTCGGATCCTGCAGCTAATAGTACTCTCCACTGGACTTGCTATATAAACTATGCATATAGGTAACTTCATGAGCTTTACACTGACTTTTGTTTATTTACAAATTTTATCTTCCTACTTTAGATCTAAGTTAGATATTGAAACATTTAGCATCCTCTTATTTGATGCATGTTATGGCCATTAGGTGTTCGTGTCGGCTGTTTGAATCCTCTTCTCGCACTCGGATCCGTTTGAATCCTCTTCTCACATTGGCGACTGTTACATGTGTTATTTTCTCACTATTTTTGCCCATATACACTAAAATCAAGATTTTTTTTTAGCTTTCAAGTAATGTGATTTATGATAATTGTTGTTTTAGCAATTATTTTCCAAACATATATTCCTAAACAGCCTTTTGAAAATTGTGTTTCTTACCTTGTATGGTCATATGGGTGCATATATGTTTCTCTTCTTGTTCAGTGAAGACCTTTCTTTTATTTAAAATTTCCCTTTTGGACTTCTTCTACTGATTCTCTTTGCCTTGCTTTGTCATAAGCCGCTTTTAGGTTCTTGATTCTGCAATTCAGAAATTCAAAATAAACTGCTACTTTCAAGGTAAGTTAGGCTTCACTACCCTTTCTCGATTATCTGCTATTACACAAAGAACAGAATAAGTGTTTGTTTGAACTTTGAACTGATATTGCCGCAACTTCAGAAACTAAGATATTGACCTCAAAGTTGGAAGACCCCAAATTCCATGTAATATGGCTTGGCTACCCATTGTAAGCATAACTCAAGTAGTCATAGGGGGATGCATAACAAAACAATTATGGTTGAACTCGATGGAAATTGCTCACCTTTGTGAATTCAATATTAACTTTCTTTGAACCTTCTTATCCTGCGCGATTTGCTTACTATCTGAACATTTGTTCTCCTTGTATGTACAGGTATGATGCAGTTATAGAAGCAAAAAAGGAAATCCACCTGTAATGCCAGCTGTGATGACTCCTGGAGGACCTTTAGATCTTTCATCTGTTTCCTTTCCACGATTTATGAAGGCTAGTCTTCCTAAACTTTCAGCTGTGCTATTTACGCGAAAAGCCTTTTTGTGCTCCTTGGAACATGTTGCAAGTCAATGTAAGCTAATTAGCTATCCTCTTTAGGGAACTAAATAAGAACTGAGTATGTCCATATCACAAAGAATCAATGACAGAAAATGTGAAAGAATCATAGGCATAATGTGGCAAGACTAGCTGTTGGAGTGTAGGTTTGCTGTAGTTGGTGACTTTGTTGATTCATAACTTGTCTTTTTGCTTGTCTTCATTATGCTGCTCTTATGTTCAGAGGAAATTGATCACTTGTGAGCTAAATCTCACTTATGACGAGATTGATGGTAAGTTGGGTCGTATACTACAGGAGCTGACCTGAATGGGCTCTATATGAGACTACAGTTTTCAGAGAAAAACTAGAATCACATCATGCACGAGCACACACGACACCAGTCATAGTAAAAGCATTTGGAGTTTGGCTGAACAATCCTTACAAAATCTTGTAGTTGAGTATCAAGAGATGTGTGGAGTGCTTATCTAGTACCTTCTTTTACAACATTTGTTATAGGAACTTTGTAACTAAAATCTCCTTTCTTCTTTGCTAGGTTACCTAAATTGCCCTGGTGGGAGTACTTATTCCGTCTTAGCTATTTATGACTGCATGTCATGGGTGAGTGCAATTTTCAGTCTTTGGCTTAGCTTCATGCAACTTAACATGTGCTTACCTTTTAATTGATATAATCTAGTTTCTATATATGACATGGCACAGGTGGCTTTTCTATTGTTTATACTAAGCTGTTCCTTAAACTAGATGGTTCCGGTGACTGTTATTAGGGCATATGCATTTAAGGATAAATATACTGTCATTGGAGGACTCGACCGCCGTAGTCCATATGCCAACTTTGTCTTCCTAATGTTATTTCTAGGTTAGGCAGGTCCATGTGCACTCGTCGATCAGTAATCGGAGAAGATGAGAATGAGCTTGTTACTCTTGTAGTAATAATCCTTTCTTCTGCTCTCTCTGCGATGAGTGGATGACTTCTCCTTCCACGTCCTACAGATAGCAAGGGACCAAGAGAAAGATTAATGATCAGTTTAAACATTGCCAAGTAATTAAGAACTCGATCGTAAGAGTTAATTGAAGTCTTAAAATTTAACATCTACAATTGACTGACACTTGTTTGATAACAAATTCACCCCCATTTGTTTCAGAACCTATGTTTGTCAAACATAACCGTTAATTCGGAACTTGATAAAAAGTTCATGCAAGTATGTGATCAAGAGTACAAAATATATCTGCAGATAAATTTAAGATGCACTTAGCCTTACTATATACTGTACTTATATTGAGAAACTAAAGTGCATTCTACATTGTTCTCTTTGCTCTGAAGAATACCCCATTGGAGACTGGTTTGTGAAGGTGCATTTTGTGGCGGTGATGAGTACTTCCAACCGATCTCCTCGATGCATAAATAAGTATCTCTGCAATCAAATGGCGGTTCATAATATCAGTGTCGACAAGTATATGATATATGCAACAACATAACTTTCTAATCCCAAAGTTTTGGTTGGCAAAAAATCTGAATCCTCATACATTCTTACTGCAATTTGAAATTTTCACGTGTCAAAATCAGGATCTTAATGTTAAGGCAACCAATCTGTTGTTAGTTTGCCCGATTGTCTAGCAGACTGCTGTGAGCTCAGTGGCGAGCCCTGTATTCTGTTGAGATGTCCCTGAAGGTCTCTGCGAGCCTCCTGCCTGAAAGTGCTGTTCGAGATGGCCTGTTAGATCTCCATGACTTTCCAGAAGGGTTTTCTAAACCAGGTAGGTTGGTTCAATGATCGGTTAATGGCAAAATTGTCTTCTACTTTCTCTTTTGAAGTTCAAATTGGAGAATAAAAATACTCTGTTTAATCATGGAATCCTTGCTTATGCACCAAATAAAAATCATAATTAATTACGAGACTCGTGCATCCTGAAAATCAAATTACACATTTTTGTGTTATCTATCATGTCAGATTTAGTGATGTAGGTGACTAGCGATACCTTATCTGAATATGGCTTTATCTCGTACCGGTATAGTATATTTATCCTTACATGTGTTGATAAATGACTGGTTTTGGTGGGGTGGCCAGTTTTGAGGTGAGCCATGTTATGCAATCGTCACCCTTTACTTCCATTGACATCCTTTGCTGCCATTGTTGATACATGAAGATTATACTAATGTGGGTTGCAATGTGTTATGCAGTTAAATGGAGGTTTGAGATCTACTATGATGTTTGTTGATTCTATGAAGGTACCATACCTTGCCCCTTTATTGATTCTTTGAAGGTACCATATCTACCATTATGTCTTACTAGTAATGTACCTTTCTTTTGTAGTTTTTGACGTTAACATAAATGTTAATGCACTACAAGAAATTGCATTTAGCAACATGTTTAGCGACAGGGTCTTTTATGTCTCAAAAAGCTATTTTTTAACATGTATTAGCGACATAAGATTTAGTATTTCGCAAAATCCACACAAAATTTAGTAGCGAGAAACCAAAAATCAGTCCCGCAAAAAATTCTCTACGTATCGCGACATGCACATGTCGCAGAAAGATGATGTATGTTTGGCGATAGACAGTTTCATGCCGCAGAAAGATAATTTATGTTCCGCAACATGTACATATGTAGTAAAATATATTTTTATAGTTTTTTTAATAGAACAATACCCTAAAAACCCAAACGTAATGTTTGCTTTTTTAGCAGCGTGCGCGGTTTCCTCTCCCGTGGCAGGGTTCTCTCTCCCTCCCCTCTCTCTCTCACGCGCGCAAGTGCCTGGATTGGCGGTTCCTTCCTCCATGGAGATTCGAACTTCTTCCCGTTGATGGTGAGCTTGTTCCCTAATATTCTTAGTAGGTTAATTTTGTTAGGGTTGAGAATACGATTGGTATTTATTATATGTATACATAGGGAAATGATTGCCTCTGCTTCAATTTATTAGGGTTTGATTTTGTTAGGTTTGATTTTATTAGGGTTTCTTTCTCTTAATTGATTTTGTTTGGATTTTGATTTGGGATCACTACAAGGGTTTCTTCTACCTTATTTGAACTTTTTGATTTATTCTTTACCACAATTTGTGATGCTATTCACAAATTTCTCTTTCTTCTGGAAAAAAAATCAATATTAATATTCAGAAGTCGTGTTTTGTGTGTATAATCAATTATAGTACTTGTATATTTGTGGACCTAACTGCTAATTAGGATTGTGATAGTTGATTAGCCTATTTAACCAAATGGCTAATGTTGATTTACCTTTGAATCCTAGGTTACTTCTCTTATAATGTAGCCAAACTATGCTTCTGATGGGTGAATGATGCCTTGAACAAATGATTTGGCACACAGGTTTGATATTTATTTAATTGTGTCTTGTTCCTATAGTAAATAATCCTAATGGTTTTTTTTACAGTAAATAAGTAGCTAAGCTTATCTTTATGAAGGTTTTTTTTTTTTGCTTATTTGTTATAGTAGATGCTCTATTTTTTTGTTATTAGTCCACTCTTCCATAATTCATACAGCTCGGTTACTGGCATTGCCATGTGCCAATTGTGTTCACGAATCTCTCCTTGCATAACTTAAGGTAGTCATACATGTGATGTGTTTATGGAAATAGCTACTCATGAACTTTACTATATACATCTGCCAAGATCCTAGATGCATAGTATCCTCATTTTCCTACATTTTTATTTGTGTGCTTGCATGTGTCTCCTTGCATACCTTAAGGTAGTCATATTATATTTAAAATAATACTTCAAGTAGTGTTTATATTAGATTAGGATCTACCCAAGATCAATTTTAGTACTTTTTTAGTATGGCTACCAAAAATACTTGGGTGTACTAGACATCATATTCTCAATTCATCAAAGATGTGGAAGAAATCTTGGGCTTAACCAACCACTTTTAGTATGATTTTTTCTTGTTAATTGGTAGTACATAGAAGATAATTTGTTTGCAAGTGATTCATGTTGAATAAGATCTTAATTTTATCGCGACGTCTCTTTCCTTAACATATTTTTCCTGTGAGGTTTTGTTGAAGAGAGTATATAAAATTGTCATTTCTAACCTATATATTGTTGTAACATAAAATTGTCATTTGTAACCTATTTAACCAAATGGCTCAGGCTAAAAGACAAATTCCTCTTTCAGCAGCACTTGCTAACGAAAATGTTGCTGTTAGCAATGGGAAAGAGGTTCATTTTCTTCAAACAATACTGGTAATTATTCTAAGGTGTCGAATCATTTCATTTTTAAAAGTTTTGTTGTATCATACTTGCAGCAGCGAAGGATGAAGTTGGCCCTGATGGGAAGAGAATACGTCATGGTATCAATCATGCCATGATCAGTGTAATGCTTTGCTCTCAGTATAGCAGAAAAAATGACAGGTAGTTGTCATCTTTTATGTGAAACACGACAATTTTGTGGCATTTCTAAAAACACATGTATCTTCTTTCTCTGTGCCTATATCTCAAGTTTGTTCAAAAGATTCTTTGATATAAATGACCGAGGTAGAAAATCTATGGCAGTTCATATAATTTTCTCTGGCACACTAGAGTAATGATGCCAAGTAACTATGTAAATCATTGACAGCCTAGCTAACTAGTACTTTTCTACAATGTAGTGTAGTTATGATACTTGATCTTTTTTTACTAGATTCCTCCGACAGTGGCACTGATTGATACACTGGAGAGAGATTCAAATTTCTAGTCATGTCCTTCACCAAACTACAAACCAGGCATTTTGTCTGCTGATATTCATCCTTTAAAGGTATATTTTCTCATTTCAAATGATTTTCTGTCAACATCTTAGCATCTTTTGTGCTGGTTCAACATCTCATGTATAACAGGTTAGTACTTTAGTAGGAATTTGATGTGGGTATTACTCGTAATGTTCTAATTTAGGCATTTGTAGTAGTAGTTAATAGCTTCATATATTTGTATATAGACACAGACACACACATAGCCATAGATAGATAAGGTCATGTTTAGAGGTTAATGTGGACATAACAAATTTTGCTTTAAAGTGTCGAACATGGGAGATATGTGGCAATAAGTTATCATTCGAGGTTAAATTATTTTCTTACTTGAAGTTGTATATGAGCTTGTCTATATACATTAGATTTTTGCATCATCTGCATGGGGTTGCATTGATAAACACGTTCAAGTTTTCTCTTCTTTTTTATTTCCTTATTATGAATATATGCTTCTTTTGGTCTAGGGATGGGATTCCTTAGGAAACCTCTTGCCATTGTTGCTGCTGTTCTAACTAGCCTAAGCATCGCATTTTTGAATGACAGGCAAGCCCATGACATGCAGTCTTTGAGTATTGAAGTAACATACGTGAAGGCCTAGTAAGCCAGTTAAAGCAGGTTATAGATTCTCGTTTATAATGCAATGAGCATGTTTCTGGTGTTTGTGCAATTGACATCATGTGTATTCTAATAATCGCCTTTGGAGAACATCGCTTACTGTCACCACAGTCATCGTAGTTCACGTACATCGGCCAGAACTCGCGCCGACGCACTCATGCCTATAGCAATTTTCCATCAAAATATGGTCATAGAACTCACTTTTAATTTCCCATCGAAAGATGCCAGACTAACGAGTTCCCAGTTTCCACCACCATGGAGTTTGTGCTCTCATGTACTCTAGAGTTGGCATATGATTAGTGGGTTGCTAGTTTCCAGTATCGGCTTTCGTATGTAAAGACAGAGCCAGGTACGCTTGGTTTCGGTTTTACAGAAGGATTAGGAAGAGAGATTTTTGGGTCCAAAAGGGGAAATCTTTCTGGAGCATAAGTATATTTTTTGTTTAAAAGACAGTTGCATTTAATCTGCTGGTTTAGGTTACCCTAACCCTCATCTTCTCACCTAAGGCCTCGTTTGGTTCACGGATTCAAGAAATCCGGAAAGGGTTCCTTTCCTTTGTTTGGTAGCCACAAATTTGGGAAACACTTTCCTGACATGGGAGAAAATAGGAGGGAAAATGGTTCCTCTCATGATCCATGGGATTCATTTTTCCTCCTCCTTTCCCAACATTAATTACCAAACATTATGACAAAAGTAGCCTTGATTTATTACCTATTTTACCAATTAACTCTTCATTATAATTATGTTGACATTGGATATTGTTGGAACTTGGAACAATGATATAATTTTTTCTTTCCTTTACTACACCAACCAAACACAGGAAAGGAAATTTGATAGGAATTCTACTTTCCCATCCCCATGGAAAATACATTGGAATTGATTTCCTTTCCGTGAACCAAACGAGGCCTAAGTGTTTCTCACCTGATCACTCCTATATATATACACACACCCCTTAACCTTTACCAATATTTTCTGAATTCTGAATATTTCAAACTTGCCAAATTGTTCCAGGATGCCAAACTTGTGACTATGTTAGTAAGTATATGGAATTTGTAACAATTTCCTTCCAAATGCATTGCATAGTAGTACTCAACTGCAGTTTACATACATAGCTACCTTTAGTATATTCATATTTAAATTTGAGTAATGATTTGTTCTTTTTCCTATTCTTGTATCAATGCGGTCTGTGGAGGTTCATAAATACACTAATGCGGAATATGTTCTCAAATTCTTTGGTCCTGAGGTATCGTTAGTATTAGTCCTTGTTCTGCTTTGTCCTGTTTTTCCATCAATAGTATTTGTTTTGTTTTACTTATTATTTTATTAATTTTTTTGCAGGAACACAATCAAGTCAATTTTTGAGGGAAGAAATTTATATCACGAGATCAAGCTAATTTTTTTGAGGAGACATTCAATTCATGTGTTTTTGTTTATATTATAGTTGTCTAGCTAGAATACAGTACGTTTGTAGAATAGAATATTTCTTCTTGAATGGGTTACTTGAAGTTGTTAAAATATTGTATTATTGAATTATTTTATGAAGAGATATTTGAAAATTATATTGAATGTCATGTTATGTTTACGGCAAGTTGTTGTTCTTTGTTCTCAAGTTCTTTGAATTCAAATTTCAATGTTTATAAGTTATTCTCGAAATAAGATTTTTATATTTATGTCGGAAAATATATGAGAAAATAAAAATTATTATAAATTAATATAAAAAATATAAATTAGTTTTTACGACATCAAATTGTGTAGCATGAAGTATTTTTATATTGGCTATATTATTTTTCGCGACATCAAATTGTGTAGTCGGAAGTATTTTTATAATAAAAAAAACTAAAGAAGATTTTTGGCGATGTGTTATCTTACCAATGTATTACATTTCTGCGACATACAAGACATGTTGCCAAAAGTTACTTTAAACAAAGTATGACATCGCCAAAAGTGGTTACAATCTGTGATATGGTTGATTTCGTGTCGCCAAAGACTTTTCCATACGTGGCTACATCGACATGTGTGCGACATAACCAGATATGTCGCAGAAATGCTTTGGCGACACAAATCTAACTTTGCGCTACACATTGCTTATGTCGCTGATGTTGCATTTTCTTGTAGTGATGTGAAACTTATAATATTGTTGTTGATAAATTTTTGACAGCATTGAGATGTTCGACAGAGACGAAAAGTTTGAAGATGGAAAATGATTAATTGGCCAAAATATTCAGTTCAGTTTGTGAGGTTTTTAAATTTTTTTTATACTTCACTTGAGATTGTAAGCTAGCAATAACATTCTCTTTTTTGCTCATCATGAGAACTAAGTCATTGTAAGCTAGCAACATTGGATTTTCATTTTGATTTGATGGAATACTGCTATGTAAAGTCGATACATTTATTATTTAATACAATTTTGATTGAGTTTCTTTCATTGTTGATGATGGTTGATATGTTTACACGAAATTCTACTTTCAGATGTATTTCAGTTTTATATAGAGGATGAACATGCTTATATAGCTTTAATATGGATGAATTGATTTTTTTTTTTTTAATTCGGTTTCTTAAAAAATGACAGACCTTAATTGTTGAAAAGAGAAAGAATGGCCAACCAAATCACATATTATTTGACAGTTTTAGTCTGTTGTTTTTATTTGACAGACAATAACTGTCATGTTTTTCATCTAGGAATCGCCAGTCCAAAATGTCGTTTATATTTTGGGCCGTGCTATTAACGACGGATGTTCTGACGGATCAAAATTATCGTTTATTGTGATTTACGAAGGTTTTCGTCAGTCAAAAAATTGTATATTTTGACATAGTGAAATTGCTTTCCACAACTATTAACATCAACCTCTCCATAGCTTTATTCTGGATCAGTTTTGATATGTAATACTATGATAAAACAACGGAAAATGTTTGGTTTACAACCAAACTTGTATAACCTTCTTACAACTTATACCCATTTGCTGACATGTGGGCCAGGCCACCACCTGGCCCACATGTCAGAAAATGGGTGAGTGGTTGTAAGAAGGTTGTAAATGTTTGGTTGTAAATGTTAGATTGTAACTGTAGCATTGCTCTAAAATAACCTTCTTACAACTTACACCCACTTTGCAATGACATGTAAAGTTGCCTGGTATTTATTATGTTGGCAAGTGATTCGTATCAAACATAGGTATGCACATAATAGTAGCCGACTGTAAGGAAGTTCAGAAATAAAGATAAAATAATATCCAAGTACTCTGGTTTCCTCTCTCATCTGAGTTATGAGAGTTTTTATTGCATCGGGAGTGAAATGTGGATTCTCGTGAATCTGGAGGTGTATGCCATGTTTAAATATCTCATTATGGGGTATTGAACCATCTTAATTATAGCTTCTTCATAACAAAATTCTTCGTTTGGTTGAAATTTCACCACAACAAGTTCATATTCTATATGTAATATTTGTTGAATTTTTTTTTTTTTTTTTTTGGGCTTCTATCGATGATTTCCGAAGTGAACATTCAAAAGTTGGTATTTAATTCTTTTTCTTGGCACAACACATACAAATTCTTTCTTGGTAGGAGCAGGAAAGTGCGACTATTTGTCACCCTCTTGTCAACATTCCAAAACCACATCCCATGTGTCACATTTCCCATGGTTCTGAAGCAATGTTGGCATAGAGGAACTCGTTCCATGTATCCGGGAGACCGGGGAGGCACCAGTGGATGCAGTCGGCGTAGTTTTCGGGGTCCGCCTGCTGCTCCGGCGTCAGCATCTTCCCCTGCCGGATGGTGTGCACCGACGTGTGGGCGTCCTTCCGATACTCCGACAGTGCCGTGATGTTGAATGACACGGGGAGCATCATCGACGACACCACGTTGGTCGCCACAGTCCGTCTACGGACAGTGGCTGCGTCCGGTTCAGCACGGGCAGAGTCTCCTTCGCACACTTTATTCCGCCGGGGTTGCCCTAGTCCTCGCTCCTGCATACCGTGTCATATCATATTGATCATTCTATATGTGTTGACAGTGTTGTATATTGGACACTAAAAAAAATTAGGACAATGTCATGTTGGACACGTGTATTGGACACTCCAAAACATTCCTATCGTGTCATATTTGTGTCCCTGCTTCTGTCTTCGCAGCAAATATTATACAATTTGTTAATGATATTATGCTTCTATTACAGAAAAAAAATGTAAAGTAAATGCCTAGCTAAGCACTCGTCATATATATACAACAATGAGGAGAAGGTTTTTTTTAGAGGAAACATATGTGACCATGCATGTCGTCACATTGCAGTATAATTTAGCTAACGACAATGGCGATATTTGGTAGATCGTCCTATAGTTGACACAAATATAATGATGGTAATATGCGACAAATGTTTAACGACACTACAAAAAAAGCCAAATAGCGACTGATTTTTTAGTTGCTAAAATTGATATATTAGTCGCTAAAGCAAAATAGCGACTAATGGGCGACTAAAATTTTCCGTCGCTAAATGCATAGTCGCTGTTCATGTTTCGTCGCTGGTTCGTCGCCGCACCGACGAACTAGCGACTAAAATAGCGACTAAAATTAGCGACTAATCGGCGACTAATATTTCCATCGCTGAAGTAGCGACTAAATGGCGACTAACTTTCGACGACTAGTTGCTTTTACCAAATTTTTAGTTGGCAATATTTTTAGTCGCTGGATAGTCGAAGGTTAGTCGCTGGTTAGTCGAGAGTTAGTCGCTACTTAGTTTGTTTTTTCAAGTTGTTAGTCGCTGATGCGTCGATAGTTAGTCGCTTTTTTTATTTGGAAAAATCCTGCTATACACATCATGTAAAACCCTGCTATACACATCCTGTAAATGCTGTAACAGTAATATAAGCCAGTTCACAACACACTTAAATACAGTACAAAATTTAGCACCACAATGTACAGTTCACAACGCACTTAAATATATATTATTTTTTATGTCCAACCATCGACCATACACCATCCATACAAAAGATAATCTAATGCAATAAGTACAAACTAATGTCTCTAGCGATACAAAAGAGGAAATATCAAGACGATGGTGGCTGCATGCTGCCCATAAATTGCTTCACAAGTGTAACAAATGCCTGTTGCTGGCTCGCCGTAAAACTGGACCTGGAACAGAAGTAGCTGGAGGAGCAACATATGTAGACGTAGCCGAAGGAGCAACAGATGGAGACGTAGCCGGATGAGCAACAGATGAAATAGTAGCTGGAGTAAAAGAATGAGTAGCACAGCAGCAGCAGCAGGAGGAACAGTCAAAGTACCAGAAGGAGCAGTAGTACCGCCGCCAGGAGCACTGTTTGGAGACACCAACTCAGTAATGTGTCTCAACTGTCTCTGAAAATCGAACATCATGGTAGCCATCTGCTCCATAGTAAGAACGCCAGTAGAAGTAGTCTGTGCAGGACCAGTAGTAGACTGTGCAGGTGGAAGGGCTCTGAAATATCGACGGTTGTGACGCTAATGACCCGGTACTGTACACACTACCGCCCTTTCCTCTTCCAATAACATGTACCCACAAGTCATTCCTCGCAATGGGCATACGTGGCATACTAGTAATAGCTGCCGCCCCTTCCTGATCAGTGGCCTGAGAGGCATGACTCTCCAATTTTTCGTAGGCCTCCTGTATATATAAATATCATGAATATATAAAATTACAACCAAACTACATGTTTTGAAGAATAGGAACTAATATTTGCCCAAAAGTCATAGGGAGCTCCACCGTATTTCTGGCAGTTGGGGGGATACCAAAAAAAAATTCATTAAAAAAGTTCAAGAGTACAGTTTTCTATTGTCTGAACCAGATTCTCCCCATATTTTTTAGTTAAAATAGAAATAAAAAGAAAAAGCAAAGAAGCTAAATTATTTGGTTATCAAAGAATTCCTAAATAACAAATATAATAAAAGAGGCTCAGATCAGCCCTTCAAACAGAGGATGAGATACATGGATGACCAAAGTTACGGATAGTATAAAGAGACTTTAAGATGAATTATGAAACATTTCTCAAATAAAGATTCAAGAAGGAAATGTCTAAGAAAGCAACACATTACCCAATTTCATATCAAACCCAATAAGCTCACTAAAAGATAATGTATGCAAGCTGCCCAAAAATTTCAACTTCTATCTGTGTGAAGCCAACCACAGGAGTAAAATCAGGTGTCTACCAATTATTTCTCTGCAGGCTAGCATATGACTGCAATCAATCGTTGCCTCGCCACTATTAAAGAACTGCAGAAGAAGAAAGGGGCCACATGACTTTAAAATATTACCAAATCTGATAAGTGACTATTGACAATATCGTAGTTATGAAATTGCAACAACGTGGGTCGAGCAGAGAGAACACTGATCGAGGTAATACAAAAGAAATGGTAGTTATACAAGAGACGACCTGAACGGAGATGAACGGAAGAGAAGGATCCATCTAGCCATCAACAAAATTACCATAATTTTGTAGTGAACGTTGTCAAGATGAATAAGTACTATATTATCAAGTGCTTCATCACTTTATTTGTTCTACCGCATGAATGTCACAATCATGATTAGCTAGATTGTCCAATGGCGCGAGGAGTTAATTAGTAGAAATAGAAGGCTGTGGTATATACGCGACAAACGTCTATGGCTGTCAAAAGGATCATTAGGATTTTTGTTGTTGCGAATGCCGCCATCAAGATTTGTTAAACAAATCACTATGACTTGTTAATGAATATACAACTAGCCATTGCATCCATGTTTGGTAGTTGTCTAAAAGAATGTCCAAACAAAAAACTTATAACGGCGTGTTAATTAGGAAAGATATCGATTGTTGTTAGGTTACTACGTGACAATCGACTATGGTTGTCAAATGATAATCAAGTTTTGTTAATTGCATCTTGACACATGGTACTGTTACCTATGAGCACCCATAGTTAAGTAACACCTCTTATTTGGAGAATCATATATACTTAATAATCTAATCTTCTATGAATTATTTTGTTATTGTTTCCTATAAGAAAATCAAGATATGGGATACAAATATTTTCAGATAAGTATAATATAATCACGAATATGACCAGGATTAGTCCAGGAGTAAGCCAGACAAGACTTTGGTTGGGACGACCCCCGTCTGGCTGCTTGGGGCAAGCCCCAGGTTCAGCATGACCCCTATAAAAGGTCAGGGTCGCGGGTGATCCTCCAGGATAGGCTCACAATAAGGATCAAAGGGCAACCAAAACTGGTTCTATTTGGACAACCCAATTCCGTGGGCCGGCGTGGAACACCATTTTGCCTAGCTTACATGTATATGTATGTTTACACAAGCAGAACCACACTAAGCTCTTAATTTACTTACTGTTAGAGAGAAAGGTGGCATATATATATATATATATATATATATATATATAATATATATATAATATATATATATATATATGGAAATTGCTGAGAAACCCAATTTCTGGGTTGGTTTGTATGAAAAAATTCATCCGCAGGATGAGTTTTATGAAATGTCCAGAATTATATATTTCCACGATAAATATTCCAAGATTTCCTTTAGATGCTCTGTATTTACAAAATTGCCATCTTTATAATACCATAACTACCCTTCGCACAAACTCATGTTTGGAATTCGATTTTCGTCTTCTTCTTCTTCACGAGAGATCTAAATTACATTGCTCTCATCTTCAGCAGAGATCGCAAAGATCGTTCGTAGTTCACTGTGCTTTTCTTCAGTTAAACTCCGATCATCGCTCATCATCATCATCGTGAAGAGATTTGAAGTTTTTCGATGATTAGGTCAATTGTGGAGAAGCATGTTTTGAAAGACACGAAAACTCTTGAATTTTTGTTCCTGACAAATTTTTTTCCACAAAAAAAAAAAAAGGTTTTAGGTTTCTGTCAACTGTTCTCCGTCGATATAATACGGAGAATCTACATTTTAACACGGATAATGGTTATTCTCTGTCATTTTGACACGGAGAATGACCATTCTTCGTGTTATTTAACACGGAGAATGGCCATTCTCATGCGTTTTAACACTGGAAATGCCATTCTCCGTATAATTTAACACGGATAATGTCATTTTTCATTTCAAATTACACGGAGAATGAACATTCTCATGCGTTTTAACACTGAGAATGTCATTCTCCGTGTAATTTAACACGAAGAATGGAGTTCTCCGTATTTTTATACATGGAGAATGTCATCCTCCGTGTAATTTAAAACGGAGAATGGTCATTCTCATGCATTTTAACACTGGAAATGGCCATTCTCCGTATAATTTAACACGGAGAATGATCCGTGTTAATTATACGGAGAATGAACATTCTTATGCGTTTTAAACCGAGAATGCCAGTCTCCATGTAATTTAACACGGAGAATGTCATTCTCCGTATTTTTATACACGGAGAATGTCATCCTTCGTGTAATTTAAAACGGAGAATGATCATTCTCATGCGTTTTGACACTGGAATGACCATTATCCGTGTAATTTAACACGAAGAATGTCATTCTCCATTCTAAATTACACGAAGAATGAACATTCTCATGCGTTTTAACACTGAGAATGACATTCTCCGTGTAATTTAATTAAATGGTTATTCTCCATGTTAAAATGACAGAGAATGGCTATTCTCCTTGTTAAATTGACGAAGAATGGTCATTCTCCGTCATTCTAACACGAAGAATGGCTATTTATTGTCAATTTAACAAGAAAAATGGCCATTCTCCGTGATATTACCACGGAGAATGATCATTCTCCTGTATTTTATGGCCAGTTGAAACTTTGAAGGGCCATAACTTTTGACTTGGAGGTCGAAACGAGCCCAGTTTTTCGCAAAAGGAGCATATTTCTGAGGAGCCGGAGCTCCGGCTCCTCGAAAATATTCTCCTTTTGCGAAAAATTGGGCCTCGTTTCGACCTCCCAGTCAAAAGTTATGCCCCTTCAAAGTTTCAACTGGCCATAAAATGCAGAGAATGATCATTCTCCATGCTAAAACTACGAAGAATGGTCATTCTCCGTGCTAAAACCACAGAGAATGACCATTATCCTTGTTAAATTGACAAAGAATAGCCATTCTCCGTGTTAGAATGACGAAGAATGGCCATTCTCCGTCAATTTAATAAGGAGAATGGCCATTCTCCGTGCTAAAACCACAGAGTGGCCATTCTCCTTGTTAAATTGACCAAGAATAGCCATTCTCCATTTTAAAATGACGGAAAATGGCCATTCTCCATCAATTTAACAAGGAGAATGGTCATTTTCCCGTCATTTTAACACGGAGAATGACCATTCTCCTTGTTAAATAGACCAAGAATAGCTATTCTCCGTGTTAAAATGACGAAGAATAGTCATTCTCCATCAATTTAACAAGGAGAATGGCCATTCTCCGTCAATTTAACAAGGAGAATGGCCATTTTCCGTCATTTTAACACGGAGAATGGCCAAAATGACGGAGAATGGCCATTCTCATGCATTTTATCACGGAGCCACTCTCCGTCATTTTAACACGGAGAATGGCCATTCTCTGTGGTTTTAACACGAATAATGACCATTCTCTGTCATTTTAACACGATGAATAGTCATTCTGCATCATTTTGACACGGAGAATGGCCATTCTCCATCATTTTGACATGGGTAAGGCCATTCTCCGTGGTTTTAGCACGAAGAATGATGGAGAACATTCGACAGAAACCTAAAACTTAATTTTTTTTTATTTTTTTTGTGGAAAAAAATTGTCAGGAACAAAAATTCAAGAGTTTTCGTTATTCTTTCAAAACGATGCTAACTCTTATGGAAAAGAAGATCTTATCTCCACAATTGACCTAATCGCCGAAAAACTTCAAATCTCTCCACGATGATGATAATGATGATGAGGGATGATCGGAGTTCGACTGAAGAAAAATACAGTGAACTACGAACGATCTTTGCGATATCTGCTGAAGATGAGAGCAATGGAATTCAGATCTCTCGTGAAGAAGAAGACGAAAATCGCAATCCAAATCTGAGTTTATGCGAGGGTAGTTATGGTATTATAAAGATGACAATTTTGTAAATACAAAGCATCTAATGGGAATCTTGGAGTATTTAACGTGGAAATATATAATTCTGGGTATTTCATAAAACCATCATGCGGGTGGATTTTTCATACAAACCAATTCCGAAATTGGGTTTCTCAGCAATTTCCAGTATTTTTATTTCAAAATGTGTAGACTAACTCGTGAGTTACTCATTTTTAAAACTCCTTAATAACAAACATTACATGTATTCTTATTCTTTTATAAATAGAAAAATAAGTACACGTGTCATAAGCTATATTTTAACTTTTTATTTTGATCTTTATTTGAGTTTATGTAGTTGAATTATTAGCCTTATTTTTTTATTTGTTTATTACTTTGTAAGTAGTTTGGTGAAAATTTCGATTAGTTTAGACTACTAGTTTATGACATAATTGCTGACATGACAATTAACATGACAAAATTTTATACTAAAATTAACATTAACATTAAATTAACATGAATATTATCTGTGTACAAAGCACCAAGGCTTAGTATCTATGTCGGGCCTATAGCGTCTGATCGCAACGGTCAAATGTGTCCTAT